>JAHWFP010141060.1:1313-16191 GCA_023313725.1 Lithobius niger | reverse complement strand
AGCAGCACTCAGACCCATTTAGCAATAAGTGTTGAGAATAGCAGCACCTAGATCCATTTAACAATAAGTGTTGAGCAGGGCCATGCCGCACGGATGGGGGGGGGGGCTGCCACCCCCAAAAAAAATGGCTAACAGGCCGCCAAATTCGGGTGTTCAAATTTAGAAAAACATTATCTTTTTAAAATTTACTTTAACTGATTAGCGATTATAAGAAAGGTAGGCTAATAAACAAACAAAAAAAAAGTCACCAGTAGAATTCATCAACTAGCAGTAACCATTGTCAAGGTCTGGCGTTTTTCCCAATTCCGTAGCAAGTTGGGGTGGGTAGTATTTACCTGGCAGATTTTCCACTGACAAGAGTAAGCAAAAGGACTCGGGGCATAGGGCCAGACCAAGAAAAAATACGTGCAGAAAAAGACAAAAAGATGCAAGAGCACCTAAGGAAAAATTTGTAAAAAAAAAAAGAAGGTAGGGTACCGTCCTATGAATAGTTTATGAATTTTCCCTTGACTGTGTGCGTCGCCCTAAAATTGCCTTCCTTTTTTTTACTCGGGGATTTTATGACCTTAAGACATTTATACTGTTACCAAATATCATCTTAATGTTTTAATTAATTTCTGCATGGCTTTCTCTTGTAATGGTTTGTGTAATTAGGGCCTTCGTTTTTCGGAAATTATGTGATTTGACGTGTTGGTTCTCATTACCGCCCCTGCTTCAATTACAGCATCAATGGTTGTTTTGGCAAAATTGTACCATCGGTACAAATATCGAAGATATTGCTTCATTCATTACCAGACCTAACTAAAAAGGTTTCATCTCTGCAACAGTTGTCGTGAATTACACTTGCAAGAAACTGACAAAAGTAAAATAAAAACAAACAAACTTTAATTCATTAGAATACAAATTTGGTTGTAGTTTACGTTTATGAGATGTACGTACAATGTGGTTAGAGTTGGTCTGCGTCTTATGGATAATGTAGGGTTGGAGGAGGTTGGGGGGCATTCAGCCGAAAATGCGACGATTTCAGAGTCCATGCTGTGAAGCCATCCAAATGGATTCATGACAATTCGGTCTTCGACAATTCGGTGTACGAAAATTCGTACTTGCAAGAAAAAAAAATTCTTCCCTATATAAATACAAATAAGTTAACCTCCATGAAGTACTATAAAGTCTATTTTCATTTTGTTATCGCTTGCACACATGCCACGTCTGTGCAACCAGAACCATGGGGTCGCGGCAGGGGCGTCAAATTATGCTTTGCATCCCCCCCTCCACCCCTACCCCCAGATCAGCTTGGCCAAGCCCTGGTGTTGAGCCAGACCCATTTAGCAATAAGTGTTGAGAATACAAGCACCTAGACCGATTTAACAATAAGTGTTGAGAATAGCAGCACCTAGACCCATTCAACAATAAATGTTGAGAACAGCAGCACCCAGATCCATTTAGCAATAAGTGCATTCCAAGTTTGATCCCGATCTGATAAGCGGCTTGAAAGAAATGTTCTGGACAAACAGACAGATGGAAAGACATTTTCAAAGTCAATTAAAACCTCTGGACGTTAAATAAAAGAAAAACTTTAATCTACAGGACTTTGTTTGAACAGCTTTATTATAATTCTTTGTGCTTTCGGGGGAAGTGGAGGAAATTGTTGGATTGGTGTGGTAAGTTGTGTGGCAATTAGGTGATAACTTTTATTTTTATTTACTCCATTTTCAGGTAAAGGATGGTAAAGTTGACTTCAAAGCGTTTAAAGACCTTATTTCAGCTCTAACTCAAGAGGTATGACTATTTAGTTGAAATATGTAAGGTATACAACAAATCAGTGAAGACCATAAAGTTGGCACATTGGTTGGCACATTGGTTGAATTGGTTCAACGTCCCACAAATTCAAACTGAAAGCTCTCTTTCGAAACAACCTGGTGCATCAGAAAATTAGGATGTCTCCTTGCAGGGACGGTATTACTTTTGCTGAATTCGTAGTTAACAATTACGCTCCGTAGGTTTTTACCTAATTACTTTAGTCATGCTGTGATTGGTTCAAGGAGATTGGAACTGGCAATATGAGCGTTGAACCGAGCATTTAGCGAGGAACAAGTTCCGGTTCCGTGTCAATTCTCACACAGGCTGGAAGTTGTATTAGCGTAGCCTTAGTGAAACACGATTGTGTGTGGCTCATGGACAAGCTTCGAATATGAAGGTATAGTACAAGATTACACTTCCATTTATACTAAATGCACTTCCATTTGCTTTTGTTGAAACTAACTGAGCTGGGCCTTACATCTACATTTTTACTGTAGTGTTAGGAATATTGTTTACATAAACACTACAAAATGTAATTTTAACTGTAATTTTAAAGTAGAGCAAAAAAATGTCTATTTCTAGAGTCCCTCTAGGTGACCCTCGAGAGTCACCGCCTGACATACTGAGAGGAAAATAAATGGTGAAAGCCTCAGTGCTCTCACTTTTATAGAGGAGGACTGGACCGCGCAGGCGCAGTAGGGTTACCGAGCAGGCGGCTACATTCAGCTAAGAAACCTCCAGGAAGACACATCCATTGGGACAATGAATGCGAATTAACGGGTTATGTATGCTTCCTAGGCAAAAGAAACCATTTTTAGCCGGCCAGTCGGGAGGGCCGGCAAAATGGGCTTTTTATGATAAGGGTGGATCGCCCTTCTTAAATTTGTCTTTTTATTGACATAACGGAATAGTGCTGCTGGTGATATATTTTTGATTTGGTAAAAGTTATATCTGATAAGCTTGCACAAACTCATCGACTTCACAAACTTCATACCTACAAGCTTCACACACTCATACTTAATTTTGCAGTCGTCGTCTGCCTATCGTCGCTATTCGTTGGTTGCCTTATTGATAATACAGGACTATATATTTTTATAATGAAGTCGTTTACCCAAGTAGCATGTAACATGACGCAAGAACACACCACTCATAGCTTATCTACCGTGTTCAAATACAAACAGTCAAAAACATATGAATATAGCAGTAAGGTAATGGTGACAGCGGACAAACACTACAGCAACATTGCAGTATCTAAAATCTGATAGGAAAAGCTTGTTCGTCTTACTTTCCCGTTTTTATCTCGGTTCAGTTAAGCTTTATATTAAATATCAAACGAGTTCGTTTTTGTTTTTTAATTGTGTCAGGTAGAAGAGATAATGTATTAACCGGGCAAACCGAAAGACTGTAATAAAGGTCTCATCTGTGTGTTTTTTTCGATTGTGGCAAGTAAATTCAAAATCATAGTTCTAAGAATTCCTAGCGTAATTCCCTTCTATGCTCCGAGATTAAACTCAGCAGGGAACAAAGACGTTCACCCCATTATGTGCTTTTTTTTAATGCTAATGTATAATGTTTTTTAAAGGCCAATACTGAACTTAAACAGAAAAATGTAGTATTTTAATCGTGTTATTATTTGTCTAACAGAAACACGTACAAGTTGTGACGAAAATAATTGATGGGTGTGCCGACAAAATGGAAGTAAGTACATTGTCTCGCAGCTCAAGCCACTGAATTGAGTTTGAGCCGTTCGACTGAATTTGAATTTGAAGTTTAACTTTGAATATTGACTTAACTTTAACTTTGAAAAACAAATTCAAAATTTTAGCAATTTTTGAGTTTGAATTATTGATAGTAAAATTTTGAATTTGAGCCAAGTGAATTTGAGTCTTTGAATTGCCTATGTAATTGAAAAAGAAATAGAATGAAATCAGCGCACACCATGAGGGTGCGTTTCCAAACCATCTCGCTTTTCATTCTCGCAGCAAGAAGCTAAAAATCATCTGCAGTTTCAACCTAGCAACCGTTTTTGGAAACGAAACCCCTTAGCAACGAAACTCCAACTACCGTCCTTGACTTCCAACGAAATTCCAGTAGCTTGTACACCAAGCGAGAGCAGTGCCCTAAATGTTCCCGATAGAAATCATTTTCTCTTTTACGTCTTCCACACAAATGTTGAATGTGCTTATGCTAATTAAGCATTCCATTCATGATTCATGTGTTCGGAGATGGGATAACACTCTCAAAAAATATCCAACCACCCGGATATTTAATATTTAGGGCATTCCATACATGTAGCAATGAAAACGTCTAAACGATGCAAGTTAGTGGCGTAACGAATTTTGGCTGGGGCCCTATGCAAAACCTCTGGGTTGGTCTCCTTACAGCCCCTCCACCATAATATTTTACAAACACTTAAGTACTAAGAATTCTTCTGCACGAAACCGTCTGAACCGCTTTTCATGAAAGTTTGTGCATGGAAGTTTTAGCAAAATTTGTCGTCCCAAATGCAATCAAAATAAATTGTTCGGTTGACAACATTCATGCCACAGAGACTTGGTGTCCATCGCTCGCACATCGCATGGATAGGTTAGGTTAGGTTAGGATGTCCATTAATGATATTTGATTAATGTTAATATTTAAGAATAAAAAATTCCGGAACCCGTTGCCTAATTTTAATAATTTAAAAACTTAAATCTACAAACATGGCACTGAATTGCATTTGAAAAATTTCAACCTAACCTAACCTAATTCTATACACATTAATGAAAGGGGTGAAACCATGCAGATGCCTTATCATAGAACAATCCGTTTTTTTTTTTATAATCACTATTATAATCAATGGAACTCGCGCTGAAGGTCTTTATTGTTAACATGTCTCAAGTTCTGAGTTATTATTTATACCGCTAGGTTGTCCAGAGCGATCTGAGAAGCTTTCCAGTTTTTGCAATACCAGTCAACTTCCAGTAATGGCCGGGGCTTTTCCTCAATACTAAAACGTTTCTCGGGTGGCTCTGGACAACGTGCGAGTACAAAAATAATGACTTCGAACGTGAGACAAGTTATCAACAAAGACGTGCAGCTCGAGTTCCATTGATGATAATAGCGCGTAAACGTAAAATTTAATAACACTGAATAGTTCTACGGTAAGGCCTTTGGCTGGGTTCATCCCTTTCCTTATATGTATAGAGTCTGTAGCCATGCGATTCGAGAGCAACGGACTCCAAGCCCCTGTTATCCATGCGACGTTGAAGATGGTGAATAGGAGATGAAGTGTCATGAAAATGATGACCTCTCTATTGCAGTTAGCAAATGAAACATTTTTCCTTGCTCTGATTTGATTTTTTGCTTATTTATTCATCATATCGCAGAGCTACTCGTCATTAGGCACAAACTTTTTAAATACGATTATGGCTGTTCGCAGAACAGGTACCCCGCCCCCAAAGGGTCTGCACCCGTGTGCTTTGCATACCAAGCATAGTGTAAATGGAAATACCCAAAACTCAGAACTAATGCACAAGGCGCGCATCACCCGTTTACGAATGGCCAAGGCTTGAGAACATTATCTGGCTGAATATTCCTTTCGCTGTAACATTCCTTGGCAACTTATTGCCTGTGCAACAATGTCAATCGCGCCGTTTAAAAAAGTTACAAAAACTAAACCAAATTTATCAAAGTTAACAAATTCATCACCTTTATGTGGCGTCTCGTTCTCAGGACGATTGTGGTACGTCAAAATGGCTTTCCGCTTGGATATATCCAGCTAGATTCTAGTCCCTCTCATCGTCCTGGGGCAGATAATCCTATTTGAGTTCGGCTCCTTAAAGTAAAAAACAACAACAACGAGTACAACATGTTGAGTGAAGTGGTAATTTATCATTGTTTACTGAAGGAGAACTTCGGAATTCGAGTGGTTAACGCTCGTTAAACCCTTTGAACATTTGAACTTCGGAATTCAGCAATAATGATTCAACACTACACGTGTAAAATGCATTCCAAGTGTCCTGTTGTTGCGTTCCAGTGTCTGATGGGGGTAGTTTATTATTTCCCTCGTTCGCCATAATTGATACGCGCACACCATCACCTGGCAATAGCAGGCTAGCTGCATTCATATTCGAAAATCTCTATATCAAATAAAGCAATAGCACTAAGGCTGCAATGTTATTTACAGGACAAACGCGTAAATTAAGCAAACGTGTAACTGCTTCATTACTATTTCTCTTGTCTTAATTACCGGCCATTCTTCTGAGGATGACTCGTTTAAAGTTGTAACAATGTAAAAAGCATTGTCAGACTATTGTTTCTTCCGGGCCATTTACTCGTAAAAATGGGTATTCATGTATAGTACGTTTGCAAAGTAATTGCAAAGTACTTTGCGAGATATCTTACTATTAGTGAACACTATTAGTTTAACACTAAAGAGTGAAAGCAAACAAGGCTAAACAAATAGGATGTGAAGAATGCGGAATACAGAAATTTTCACTTGAAGCATGGGCCAACAGCATCCGCATACAGGTACTTCATTACAGCGGTTAAATTGGAAATATTTCTGCCCCTCCATGGGGCCGTTCTTAGGCGTAAAAGCATCACATGCTGCCAAAGGCTTGCGCAAATTCTAATTTTCAAGCATTTCATTCGTTTTTTTTTTTTTTTTTTTTGTAAGCCTTGGCAACTTAGTGATTTTATTCCGGAGAAGACCCGAAGGTAAGGACGGAAATATTGCAATTTTAATCGTTTTAGAAAAAAAGTGTCAGTATGAAAGCTACTTGGCGTCGGCCCGTCTTTCTAGTAAAAGAAACAAAACGATTTTGCAACTGCAATATTAGCAACACGTGGGTGGGCAAAACAAAACAAAAAAAAACGAAACATTTACAATTTTCATAAATGTAATCACGAATAACGAAGAATATTTAAAAAAAACACTCACATATATCCATTAATGATATTTGATTAATGTTAATATTTGAGAATCAAAAATTCCCGAACCCATTGCATAATTTTAATAATTTACAAACTTAAATCTACAAACATGGCACTTGTGCATTTGAAAAATTTCAATAAATCCGACAATGAGTCCAAACGTTATGTTTGATAGAGACAGATTGACAGCCAGGTAAAAAGACACCACAACGCATGACTTACATGCACCCTTGGGTTTTGCAGTGCAGTTTAATTACAGTCATGCACGCTTCTGAGCAGTAATTTGAATTTGTTTGTATCCTAGCTCAAGGAGTTTGCCCAGTGCCTCAACGACGGGAACAGAAAAGACGTAAGTATGCCTATAAAATTAAGATAATCTAAAAGAATACGCAATTCCTTTTCCAGCATAACTAATTTGACCAGCCGGAAACAAAATTGTAAAGGTTCCGGTCAATTTTTTTTTCGCCGTTTGAAGTCGTGATATCAAAAGACAAGTTATAGGGTAGTCATGCACCGTGTAATATGGTAGTTCGAAGGTTAAATGAAAAATATGACGATGCATACTGCTCAGTTTCAATTAACGTGTCATTTCTTGAACTGTGCGATTAACTTGGCGTTTGATATAGTGATTCCAAACATCGAAAATCTTCGCGTGAATAAATTTTTATTTTTGTTCGTTGCTGTGATCTTCGTCAGACTTACTCTCTGAGGGACAAATCTCTTCTATTCCACCAATCAGGAGTTAAGTGGATTTGCAGCGCCGCCACCAAAGATGGTGACACTGCTGCTTGGATTGCTTCTGAGCGTCTAGCGTGTCAATCACGGATGATTAACGAATTACAGTTTTATTTTCACAAATTCACAAGTTTAACTCGTTAGTTGAATTCACTAGTTTCACTAGTGTTCCAGCAGGGGCGATAAACATGCTGGCGGTGTTAAGAGACTTATTTTCGGAGAGTAAGTTGTTCAATTTGGCCTTTGATATCACGATTTCCAGTGGCTAAAAAACTCGGTGGAAATCCTTATCAAGTTTTGTTTTCAGCAACGGTTACTTTTCTTGTTTTTCGGGTAATTCTCATCAGTGTGCTAAATTCGTTTTTTAAATTACGAGACGAAGCCGAACGGGCTAAATGAACACGCGAGGTAATAGATGGCTTGGAAAGGTGTTTGATGTGTCAACAGAAGTCTTGGTTAGTATACAAATCCAACAAGTTGGAAAAGTACAAAATCGAGCTCACTATAGCTGCATGCTGCAAATTGAACGTCCCCGTATAGGTGTGACCTGCAATGCTGGGTAACACTGAACCACCACTACCCAATGAAGAATGGCTGATTTCGTGGAGTACAGCAAAAAGCGGCTTATTGGTTGTCCGAAAGTTCGTCGTCGTTGGTGACGAAAGGATAAGTCCCTCCGAGTGACCCTGAAATTGGATGCCTTACGTGTTAGAATGGGACATTTATTTCGTTAATATGTATGTCAGGAGGCGAGTTTAACGGCTATTGAGGATGGTTACACAATTGCTGAGCAATTCTGCCAGTCAACTATATAATGTAGATAAGTGCGGGAGAGTACACGTGTCTGTTCCTGCCTTGTAAAGTGTCTTTCGCAAGTGACAGCACATCTATACGTAATTAAAACGTTACATGATGTCCGGCCTGGAGTTGCGTGACAGGTTGCTAACTGGTTGCTAACTGAGATTGGTTGCTAACTGGTTTGTTTCAAATGTCATTGCCTATTAGCAATTGTAAATCATACACTGTGTGATTTGTTCATTAGCGTCATTTGTGTTTTAAGCTTTTTTTATATGGGCCGATCTGTGACTGGTTCTCCCTAGCTACTATTAAACCAAGCAGATATTTCAATCGTGGGCAATAAACAAAACAAGACTAATAATCTAATTACTGTCAATCTGCTAATTGCAATGAACCAAGACTGTTTTGATTTTAGTTTCGCTTTTATATGAAAAAACAGTCAATCTTGGCTTCATAGTCTGAAGTGTGAAATAAACAATGCATTCCTAGATCTATCCTCTGTGTTCATTCATCCCTGGTCTATCCAATACACCACACGGGCTGCTTGTTTAGCCATTATGTTGTTGCGAAGTTGCTTTTCTGCCATTAATCGATTGTATACACACATTTTTTTTTATTCTTTAGGGAAACGTGCTGTGTGATGACTTCAAGGCCCTTGCTGCAATGATGTAGAGTATCGTTTCTACGTTTATGCAGAAAATGTAATTTTAATTGTAAAATTACTGAAATAAAAAGTTTTATTGCATCCAAACAATCTCGTGGCTGTATTTATCTCAGCTGAGTACGGCATGTAGCACAGAGAAGTGATTTTTTCCCCCGCATTGGCTGCGTGCACGTTCAGCATATAATCCTAAGGCGTATGGTCACTACTGTTGTTTTTCTACTGTATATGTTGGGTGTTGTACATGTGGATAGCTTTTACTGATGTACTGTGATGTTGCCGTTATTATACGTTGGCTTAGGTTAGGGAAGGTCAGGTCAGTTACCTTGGCCCAAATTTCATCGAGAAGAGGACGAATTTCAAACAAGAAACTCGTTTCCCAGTGATAAACCTAGTTGTGATGAAACGGTAAATCACGTGAATATTGGACTAGTTTGAATCAAAATTTTCGCTTTAAGGGAGACCGAAGATTACTACCACTACTAAGGCACGGCAGCCATTAGCACTTAACATATTAAACTGCGATTTTCAAACATTTATATCTCATTAACTACTTTATCAATGCGAATGAATTATTTGTGGAATGATATTGTTTAGTGACCAGTTTTCTTCCACCGAGTGACAAAATGACATTGCACCTGAAAAGGGGGGGGGGGGGGGAAAGGGGGGGAGGGGGTATTTTAACGCCGGGTAAAACGTGTTTGAACTCGCTTGTAATTTTTTTGTGCAGCTTGACTGGGACCAGAAGAACTTCTTCCACTGAGAACTAAAAAGTCTGCGGCCGATAGTTTCTAAACTTTGTTTGATAGGATATGATCAAGAATCAAAATGATGAATCAATGAACAAGTACTCTTTTCTTATGTAAACCTCGTTCCGATGATTGGGTGTGAGGTATTAAGCTTCATGTCCCCAAAAAACTAACAAAACTCATTGTTAGGTATTGTTGAAAGTGTTGTTCATACCTAACGCAATGTTTCAGCATGAGTGATCGGCCTGGGGAAAGAGTTGAGTTGAGCTTATTACTGAGTATTACGAGTACCAATGAATCGTGCACTCCAGATTAAAAATTACTTAAACAACAAATTACATTAATTGCAACAACGTAAACACTCCTACGACAATTAAGCCACAAACCGAAGAAACAACTGCAGAAGAGACCAAAAAAACATCACTAAAAACGTATGATTTGCGTGCATGTGTGTGTGTGTATGTGTGTGTGCGTGTACCTCTACTCCTTTTGAACTAAGCCACCCACAAAGATGGGAGTAGCACCAAACTGAAAGATAATTAACTCCCGCTTCCGTTTTGGCCTAATTTTGTCAGTGTAACTTCATGTTAAGACCCTCAATTACGTGCAAAACTGCCCTGTAAACTGCTCATGATCACGGTTTGAGTACAAAGTTTATTTTGGAAGGTCAAAGTTTGTTCTGGCAAACCTTCTTTCTGATTAGTTTGAACTAATTTGAATTTGCGAGTAGCTTTTAGAGCAGTTTAACGCGTGTTTGTGGGTCATAAACGCAAGTTAAAGCGATGAAAATAG
Source organism: Lithobius niger (assembly GCA_023313725.1). NCBI lineage: Eukaryota > Metazoa > Arthropoda > Chilopoda > Lithobiomorpha > Lithobiidae > Lithobius > Lithobius niger. The sequence goes on along the minus strand of JAHWFP010141060.1, from coordinate 5,739 downwards.
GTGTAACGGAAGCGCCATTTAATTATCTTTCATACGGCGCTACTGTCATCTTTTGTAGGTGCCTTGGTTTAAGAGGAGTAGAAGTACAAAATAAACACTTAAACCGATGACATGTTTTGCATTAGTATGAAGCAAAAGAAATACGACATACAGATCTCAAAAGCAGAAGGAAATGAAAAGAATTTAAAGACTAACATTGCTATTGCTTTTTTTCAGTTTGTTTTCGGGCCAGCCATTGTTGACACATGTTTGAACTGTGAATTTTCAATTAATGGATTGAAGATTTTGTGGTCCCTGAGATTGTTTTTTTTTGCTGTTTATATTGCTGAATAAGTAAATACAAAGAAATACTAAAGGCTGCCCGAAAAACCATTTACTGTAGTGCACGGGAGAAAATAAATTTCACTCTTTATTCGAAAAATCCTATTTGAAAAAAATACCCCCTAATTTTCTAAACGCTAAAAAATTAACTTCATCTGGGTTGATTTAAAAGTTGAGTCGATTTAGGAAATGTACCCTCAAAAGTACTGCAAAAATCTCCCCTCCCACACAATTAAAGTCCACAAAAAAGTTACCTGATTAACACCTCAAAAGGTCCCTAATTAACCCCCTGAAAAGTACTCAATTAAGACTCTAAAAAGGTCCAAACTTACTTCCTACAAATTTCCCTAATTACTCCTTCAAAAAGGTTCCTAATTAAGCCCCCAGAAAGGTCCCTAAAATTATTGTTGCATATTAGGCCTTGTGGCCGAGCTACCTAATTATACTATGAAGCACACAGTACGAGTAACGGTAGGAAAGTGACCACGTTTATTAGGCAACTTACAGTGTGATCTGGTCTCGTGTGGTCAGTTAATGTGACCAGTCAGTTAACTATTACAAGGGTAGGCCGCCTCTACAGAGTAGTGGATGTGTTTGTAAACTAAAGGGAAGAGTGAGATGGATTCCTCTAAGCCACGTTCCTCAACGTAATCAAAACCGATCAGTTTGGAAACAGCACTACCTCACTTGTCGTTCTCAAGATTAGAAAAATTAGCAATAATGGCTGCCATATCTATTTTCAGCGAGAGAAATCATAGTAAGAACATAATACAAATGCTTATTAATCTCTGTTTAATTGGATTTTGTTTCTAAATTTAGACATTTTCCATATCTCACTTCCTACAGTTTAGAAACACGACCATCTCATCTTCTACTGGTGATGGCAGCCATGTTGGATCAGTAAGTGATCAGGGAGAGAGCGAGAAAAAACATGCCTCACTTGCCTCAGCAACATCTCAGCTCTATGACGTCACGCTCACGTAAAGTGTAAGGAGTTTGGATCAGTCACCTCGAGTTAAGAAACAGTTTTCCTCACTTCCCTCTAGTTTAGAAACACCGCCAGTCGTATATGATCTCACAAGGAGTATTATGTGACGCATTACATGCTATCATATCCTACAATGCCCTCCATTGAAAATAAAATGGATCCTGATATCTTGTTTCAAAATTGTATGCCGGTTATCTATTTTTCTGCCCAAGTTGAAATTGCAAGTGTAGCAAGAAATAATACCTTTGCCGAGTTCCTTTTTGTTTTTGTTGTTCCTATTTATTTTTGTTTTGCTTCTGCTGGCTTGGTTGCCTCCCAGTAATTTTTCGAATATGAAAAATTCAGAATAAAAAATAAATTAATTTACAGGTTGAAATTCTTATAAAATCGGACTCTTCATTGAATGCAATTATAATGTTGGACGGACATTTTCACATTTTCACATTTTTTCCGTCCAACATTATAATTGCATTTTCACCACCTCGGTACCAATTAAAATCATGCGGTTTATTCTGCACACGTATTCTAAGGAATACGGAAACAGATGAGAAAGTACGGGTTTTTTTTTTTTGGGGGGGGGGAGGGAGAAGGGAATTAAAAAAGACGCCCTGTATTGGATGCGCACAAATAATGTGAACAACAAACAGTCTACTCACCCATCGTTACTCATTAGTTTTAAGTTTATTAAATTAATTATGGGCAAGCGCACGACAAAATCATTTTTTTTTGCTGTAATCAGAGGAATAAAGTTATTTCATTTTAGTTAATACAAATGAATGATAGTTCATTGCATAATTTTATGTATTTATTTATTTATTTAACTCAGGCCAGATGTAGGCCCACAGTAAACCTTACAGGGGTGAGACAGGCGTACTGGGTGACACATTACTAGTTACACTTACATGAAAAGAAAACAAACAAAAACAGCGGGAGCACGATAAAACCACATTCGGCTAAATCCTATTTCCCAACAGGTCATTGTGCCCGCTGGTGCGCGAAGTGAGTCACAGCCTGAAGTTTGACTCGAAGTTTAACTCGAATGACTCGAAGTTTATTATATCAAACTTGTATGAGTCCACAATGCTCAATATTTCATATGGTGAGAAAGTATAAGGCAATAACTTAAATACAAGCAAGTCCATAGTTAAACACAGAGTGGGTCAACGATACTATAAATTAAAAACCACAGCCAAAAAAAAAAGGTACAAAGTTTTATGTGAACGGAGAAGAAAAAATGAAAGTTAACCTTTAAATTTTTTTAAGGCACATGTGTGCTTTTAGCGTCCTTTTCAATTCCCTAAATTTTTCAACGTTTAGTAATTTTTAAGTAGTAGTAATTCAGAAGTCTAATTTCACTGGTTTAATTCTGTTACGTTTAGGACGGCTTTCTAGAATTGTTGGGCTGCGCTCTAGAAGTTGGGCTCCTCTTATGCTTTCGTTTCTTAGCTCGACTCAAAACCGGTATTACGTTGCCACTTTCTGTTGCCAAGGGCGTTAACTACATCCAAAAAGAATACCAACTGAGATGCTGCCTCTCTTTTCCTTAAACGTTTTTCGGCTACGTGTTGGTGTTCCTATATCTGACTTCGTGAGTGGCAGTGAGACAACCTAAAATGATAGTTCTAAAATAATTGGTTTTAAAACTAACAAAAATTTGTCACGGAAAGCTACGTAAAATTTCAGTCATTAACACTGGGTCAGCCTAGGGTCTCTGTGTTAAACTCTCAACTTTGAGAGCTTATAACGCCGTCAAAAGTGAACATTTTAAAACCAAATTTGGAATCCAGCCTCGACTAGTCAAGGCCTCTGTACAGTCTAAAAATTATGAAATTCGGTCCAGCCAAATCCGAGATCCAGAGAGGGACCAAATAGACAACTTCTTGTTCTACTTGTTGTTGTTGTTGTTGTTGTTGTTGTTCTGGGGATACTTTCGTCTGTCCTCTCTACAGGTCAAACAACACCACCAAAAATCATGGGAATAGGCTCAAATCATAGCTTCCTATTTGAACATGTGCCTTTTCAAGGTCATTTTAGTTTAACTGAAGTAGTTATTTAAAAAAAGCCATCACGTGCTAACTGAAACAATGCTTTTTTGCTGATTAAAAAACAAATTCTCCCTACTGTAACGAAATTCTCCCAACGTACAATAGGGAGCGTTCACAAATGACGTTACGCCTGGAGGAGGAGTTCAGCAAATGGGTTACCATCTGTTACGATGGGGGAGGGTGAGTTTGATGAAATTATAAGTAACACAATAATTGTTTGCTACATTTTTATCTACATTCTTTTAGCTAAACTATTTTTCTTATATCTGTTTAACGATTTAAATTTTTTTTTACAAATATCTGGTCATTACAACCCCTAGGCATTACAACTGCTCATAAAAACGAATTCAATAAAAAAAAACCTATACAACTGAAGGGCGGTGGGATGGGGGGGGGGGGAAGAGGGTTAGAAAATGTTATGTATTTTCAGGTGGAAAGAAGGGTCAAGCCAAGTGATACACTGGTGTTACAAAGGGGAACGAGGGACTAAATTACTAAAAAAAAATGTGTTCCGTAATTTCTGAATGCTCCCTTATGTCGGGGCGTAGATAATATACCTGCTGCATTCCTGAATACTGTTCGGTACACTGACAATTCCTACTCGTTAAATGTTAGCGCATATTGGTACTAAGGTAGCGTTCTGTGCAGGAGCAATTCCTAACGTTCCGCGTAGGAGTGGTGCCTCACATTCAGTGTAGATACAAATCCTACACCATTTCATGTATAATTGGTTCCACTGTTCGGTGTAGATAAGAGTCCTATCTCCGGATGAATGTACTCTTTCTTACCTACGTCTGGCACGAGGAAAATTCCTATTTCTTTCAGAGTTTGCACATAGACGAGCAAGCTATTAGGTGTTGTTTTTTTTTTTTTTTTTAGGAAGCACGAACCCAAACTGGGTCGTCAGCTGTTAGTTGATACTAATCGCCAGCTTTAATATTAACCACGGAACTGTAGAGATGGAGTCCTCACTCTTCATGTGTACTGCAGTGTTTTTGGTTGTTCCTTTCTATTTTTTTCCAAGTAAGGAAGTATTTGACGAAACAGGTAATTTTTTTCTTATTTTTTGGGG
>JAHWFP010141058.1:0-29680 GCA_023313725.1 Lithobius niger | reverse complement strand
AAAAAAAACGGCTGGTGACTGTAAATCACAAATCTAACGTGAACTTGCGTCGGCCTTTCGAAAACACCAACTGACACGTATACGAAACATATATGTAATTTTGTCCATTAAATTTAAGCATTACGCTATTACAATCCACTCCCCACCCCCTGAAAATAACACCTACTAACGACCCTAACTGCCCACATAGTTAACAGGAATATGTTACCGCTGACACATATAGTGACTAAAGATTAAAACCGAACCTTTTCTTTGGCATTATTAAGTTTAAAACCTTCGCTGTCGTCCAAATCCACATCATTAGTTTTCCATGTTTAAAGCCAAAAAGAGACACTACTACCGTGAATTCATATCAGAGACTGACTTAAACGTGAAAAATCCCACTCAGAAATAATAGATAATAGACATCAATCCACTGACTTAAAAAAAACCGTTTCTCCTATACCTACTTTTGTTTAAATCTCTGCCCTACACACACACCCATGCTCACCCCTCTCTTGCTCAAATGGTATCGGCCACAATACAAAACAAAATTATGCCAACGTAATGACGCAAAATTTGCATAAACAACGGATTTTGCCATCCATTTGTTAAGGCAAATTTTCCATTTACCCCAAATTTGTTTTTAATTTTGAAAGTTAGGAATCGTGCAATAAATTAGTTATACTACCCGTTGCAAACCATACGGCATTTATGAGCCGATAGGTGATATCCCTTACATGGCCAATCCGCTCAAACTATGCCTTCAGCCTCCACGTCATCTTGATGTAGTTTTCGTGGATTGGTCATATGCAGGGTATTGCCCATCGGGTGATAAATCCCATGCAGTTTGCCAAGGGTACTATTACTATTACTTATTATTAATATTATTATTAATAATATTATTAGTATTATTATTATTATCATGTCCTACACAAGATGTGCTATATGGAACGACAGCAAGTAGTTCAATTCGACAAATAGAAAGACTGCGTGATAAGGCCACACACTTTTTATTTAAAAGTGAAACATTCACACACACTTAAGAAATATATAAAAATGCTGGCATACTAAATTCATTGTTGGCTTTTGGATGCCTCACTCAATTTTACTTTTCCAACGAATTTAAAATAAAGGTAAGCCTAATCCCATTAATTTATCAAAATTAAAACGGATACTGCGGCAGTTTAAAGACGGAACTTGTGTTAAAGTAATCTAAAAAGCATAGTGCTACAATGTAGAAAACCTATCGTAACTTAGCTTCTAATTGTTATAAATACTTTAATTACCCTTGTTAGAAACTACACATCCTAATCTTTCATCTAAACCTATTTACGTCCATTTATCTGAATTTGACTGGGTACTGCAGCGGTTTAAAAATGGATCTTGTGGTAAAATAGAGCAAAAAGCACAGCGCTACGACATAGGTAAACTGCCGTAGTTCAGCTTATAATTAGAATAAATCATTCATATTTCATCTAAGCCTAATCACGTCCATTTATCCAAATTAGAATGGGTATTGCAGCTGTTTAACGTCAGGAATTGTAATACACATTATGCGCTGTTGCATGTATAACGTGCGTAAACCACCTAAAAGAACTTAAATGACGAATTTTGGCAAGAAGGTTTAATTTTACATTTTTTATTTTTTTAATATGCATAGAACCTTTTTTTTAAGGAAATTTTACTCTAAACACAATTGGTAACCGGTTAATTTTCAGTCGGATGAACGGTTTAGACACTAGAAGCAAAAAATAAATTTTTTCTGCCATTTTTGGACACCATCTTGGATTTCTGGGTAAACGCTAATGTAAATCAGCAAGGTACAAGAAGATTTGGAATCAGCAGGTCAAAATACGTCAGAAAATCCATAGCTAACAAATTCGCCTCTAATAGCCTCAAAACCAGAGAAATCTACCTGTCTAATGTAGTAGTGAGTTCTAAATATCTCTTTGCCATGGTCCACTTGTTTTAAATGGCAAGTAAGGGAAATCAACAAGCTGAGATTTCAAAACTTGGGAGCCACATTTGAAGCAAACTTCTCAATCTTATTGCTTTTCGGTCTTGAGCTTGTTCTTGCATTGTTTCTTGAGCAATTTTAATGGCTCAATGTAGATTTTTTGCCATAGTGACGACCCATTTAGTATATTTATAATCCACTGGCATATTTAAAGACAATTCCACATTTCTGTAAGAAAAGTTATGAAACTGGGGTGACCCCAGTAGCCACTTGTATTGTTGATCTAATGCCCATTGCAGTAAGTGGCACGTTTGTATCCCAATTCTTGTGAAAACCAGTCAACCGTTTGTTTATCATGGGCTTAACTCTACCTGTTTTGGCATGTTTGTACTGTGGCAAAATGTATGATAGAAATATCTGCTTCACTTAGAAGATCTTGCATACGTCCATTAGTGCATTTTCTACAAATTGTTTGACATAATCCAATGAAATAACATGAGACAGCTGGAAACAATAAAAAATTCGTTGACCACCTTCTTGGCAAATAGTGCATTAGAAAATTTTGGGTCATTTTGAGGTATTGTCCACAACTGTAAAGGATAGATATTACGGTGCAAGCTTCAGGGAAAAGGACCTGGAATATCCAGTGATAACACCACGGTTGTGGTCATTAAGTAATTTACAGTGTCCATTAAACCTGTAGGCTGAATTGCGTGGTCTTGACAAAAATCGATTTCCTTATATATGCAGACATCAGCTTCACCATGCCATTAGTGTAGTTTCTACAATTTGTTTGACATAATCCAATGTAATAACATGAGATAGCTGGAAATGATTGAAAACTTCGTTGACCAACTTCTTGGCAAATGGTACTGCTGTGGCATTAGGCATCGAGAAAATTTCGGGCCATGTGTGTAGTCTAGTTATGTCGCAGTTTACTCATCACAGCGGTATGGCTAAAACTATTTCTAATCTGCAATGTAACTACACGTGGTTCAGCATGGTGAAGCAGGTATCTGTGTATACAAGGAAATGACTTTGTTGCCATGACGTTACATTAACCAATTGCATATTAGTAGTAAATTCTGATTAGGAATCCAGCAGAATGAAGAAAAGAAATGAAAAGAAATATAGAACGACATCATAAGAGCAGGATGCGACGGATGAGACTAGCATCAAACATGTCGTTACTATTTACCACCACTCTAAAACTCCACCTCGTACCAATACTGCACATCAGACCATCCGTTATCAAAAACTGAAATTAGCGGAGTAAGACTGCGTGCCCCTACCATCATATTGAACTATATTAACTGACTAATTTAGACTCCTAACATATCGAAAAATGAGATTCTGGTTTTAAATAACGCTTAGTAGAGTTTCCAGTAACAAACACGAATTCGCCACCCCTAAGAAGACGTGTTCCACAACTAAACCTGACACTTTAGAAAATTAGTTTTGTTATGGTTTAAATTTGTAATTCATTTGCTTAAATATTTTAAAGTACTATTATCTGTTATTTTTTCTTTAGGATAATTCAGATAAATTAAATAACTAGATCTGCAATAATTGCAATGAACGATTTTTGGTATAGATCACATAGATGAGGTTTGAGATCAGAGGTAAAAAATATGGTATATTAACGACATAAACAAGATTTAACAAATCATACATATGAATGCTGAGTTAAACGAGGTAACGAGCTCCTACATAAAGAAGATAAACGAATTTATAAACAATGTTATAAACAAGATTAGACAAAAATAAAATTAATGAGAATAGAGATAATTGTAAGATAAATAAGACTGTAGTCTACACATGTAACATGTATCTTAATAGGCACCGTAATATATAAATGATACTAAGTTCACTTCATCAAACAGCTTCCAGTAAAATTCAGTGCAGCTTTATACATAGGATTATTATTCGGGATTCTTATCTCTACAGAACACTCTTACGTAGCCTATCGAACTGATTTATAAATCACAGTTGTTAAATACAGTTGGGAGATCATGGATTTTTCTTCAGCGCACACTGATACAGTTGTGAGATGGCGGCAAACAGTCCCAAGAAGAAGAAGAAGAACAACAAAAACAACGACAACAACAACTGAAAGTCACATTAAAATAATAAGGAATTAAGCCTTCTTAATACCTACATTAAAAGCTACAACAACTTCCAATTGGTTAATTCATTCGATCTCCAGATAAGTGTAAAAATTCCAAACAACAACTACAACAGTATTGTAGTAATATTAAAGTAACTCAAATGGACACGTGCCTTGTTAATATCTACAATTTAAGCTACAAAAATTAAAAATCGGTTCACTGGTTCAATGTCTAGGTTACAGCAAAAAGTCCTAACAAGAACAAGAACAACCACTGCAACAATAACAATATTATAATCCTATTAAATAACTTTAACAAGAACCTGATCCTTGTTAATATCTACAGTTTAAGCTATGAAATTTAAAATCGGTTCATGACTCGATTTCTTGAGAGCAAAATATAGAATGCAAACATTGACAAGAATTTTGTAGCCATGTCGAAATAATTCTGTAAAGGCCATGGGCCTTTTTAATAATATCTAAATATCAAGCCATAAAAATGAAAAAAATCGGTTAATAAGTTTGCTCTCTAGCTTAGAACAAAAGGCCCACCAATAAAAAGAACAACAAGAATATTGTAGTCACGTTTAAATAACTTCATAATAATAAAAGTAATAATAATAATACTTTATTTTAAATTGCAGTGTAATCTTCGATGTTGTGTGAAACAACTTGTTTGAGTTTTACTACATCTTATTCATCCTTATACATATTCATCATTCACGCTTCACGTTGAGCTGTGCCCTTTTTTTTGTTTTACAATAAAGATATAAATAATGGATTTCCATGGTAATAATAGTGATAACATAAACCTACATTTATATTACAAACTTTAAAAAATACAATAACAATAACATATTAATATAATAATAATATATATATAAGGTACTGGTCTTGTTAATACCTACGTTTTAATGAAGAACATTTAAAAATTGGTTCGTTGGTTTCTCCAAGTTAGGGCAGAATTCCAAGAACAACAGCAACAACAACAACAACAACAAGAGATGGCCAAGCTGCGGAGGCCAAACGGTTCGATTATTACCATTCAAATTTTTAATGTAGTACAATAGTATGACACGACCCAAAATACTGATTTTCGTTAGTGTATGTAAATTCTGGGTGAAACTATAGGGTTTCAAAGTTTGTCATTAAATATGAAACTTCGTGCTGAGACTTACTACGGTACTTGATAATTTAGGGTTGTGTCACTCAATTTGAACAAAATTTAGCAGAAAAATTTCTTGACATTTACGCTAATATGCGTGATTTGTTTCCAACTGAAAACATTAAAAAAGGCAACCCAAAATGGCGTTTTAAAATTATTTTGCCGGGTTTTAACAGCATAATTTGTACTTGCATGAACTGGTTTGAACAAAATTGGTCGGAAAACACTGAACTTATGATGAATGACGTGTATGGAACGTTTTATAAGTTACATAAAAGTTATAAAATGGCCGCTCAAAATGGCATTCAGAAAATTTGTCTTTCAATTTCCAAAGGTATTAAACTGAATAAACAATAACTGGCTGCGGATAATTAAAAAAAAACTGCCCTTTTATTAAAACAGGTCCCATTAAAGTTTTTTAGACATCCAAGAATACGATCAAAATCGACTCCAAAAAGCAGTTTCAGCTTGCTACTTACAAACTGTTGTATCATACTGAGCACAAACCAGTTATGACTAACAATCTAAAATAGGTTTTCTTTACGAACGATCCTACTTTCGTAAAGTTTTTCGTTTATTTTTTCGTTAAAGTTTTGATAAGACTTTTAAAAAATCAACAAGCAGGCCCAAAATAGCCTCCCAAAATTGTTTTTGCTTGTAAGTTATAGAACATCAGTCAGTTTCAACACGAACTTGTTGCAAATAGTATTCTAATTAGTATTTCACAAAACATGTCCTACTCAAGTTTTACGAAAATCCAAAAAACAGCACCCAAAATATGTTTTTTATTCTAGCCCCATAACTTACAAATCGCATTTCAGCTGCACACAAACTGGTTACGAATAATAGTCGAAATTATATTAACGTTAGGCACCATCGTAATTCAAGTCTTGCAAATATCCAAAATGGCACGCTAAATGGCGTCCTAAGACAATTTGGGTTTATAGTAACTCAGTAACTGGAGATGACATGAACCTATTTGACAGAAATTAGGTAAGAAATTCTTTGAACTTATGGCGAATGACATACAAGTTTATGGCGTGTAATTTGTACATATTGATCAGGCTGAAAACAAACAGTTACATTATAATCTTCACCTTTTAAATATTCTTCAAGTTAGAGCCAATTTAAAATTAGTGTTATGGGACCCCTTCTAAAGAAATTCGTCATTTACATAATGCATACTAACTGATAAGGTGAGTGTGGGGTGGGCAAACGAGGTCTACTGGGAGGAGGAAGGAAAGGAGGGAGGGATAGGGAGCAATGAAGAAGGAGATTAAAGAGGAAGGAAAAACAGAGCAGAAGAAGAGGGGAGGGATGGGAGCGAGGAAAGCAACAGAGTGATTGTGAGAATAGCGGGGGAGGGAAAGGAGAGCGGGAGAAAAAGTGAGATAAGAGGTGGGGATGGAGAACAGTGGTTGATAAAAGGAAGGGGAGGGAGAGAAACGAGTGATGGAGGAAGACGGAAGAGGGAGAGAGAGTGGGAAGGTAAGACAAGCAAAGGACAGGGCTATTAAACAGGAGGAAATAGAGAAGGAGAGGAAGGAAGGAGGGTAGGGAGCGGAAAATTGGGAGTAGGAGGGGAGTGAGGTGTGGAGGAGAGAGGGATAGGGAGGTGGGAGGAAGGAGGGACAGAGGAGGAGGCAAGAGGGGAAAGAGAGCAGCAGTAACGAAGCAGAGAGAGGAAAGAGAGAAGCTAGTGAGGAACGGAGATGGAGGAGAAGAGGGAAGACAGTAAGGAAGGAAGATGGAGGAGAAATTGAGTTGAGGAGAGAAAGGAAGGAGAGGAGAATATAGAGGAAAGCGACAGACCTATGTGGGAGAGAGAGTGGAAGAGAGGGAGGATGGAGAGAAGAGAGGGAGTATGGAGAGATAATGAAGAAGGAAAGTGGGTGATTGTCATAAGAGAAGGAGAGAGAAAGAATGTAACATAGGAAGTTGCAGAGTAGCAGAAGAGAGGTAGAGGAAGGTGGAAGTGAAGGTGAGATGAAGACAGCAAGAAGAAGGAGGATTACCGTAAGAGAGGGAGTGGAGGAAAACAGAGAGAGGAATGATGGAGGTAGGAGGGGAATGAGTACGAGAATAGAGAGACAGGGGAGATTGGGAGGGAGAGGGTAGAAGAGAAGAGGGAAGATGAAGAGGGTAGAAGAGAAGAGGCGAGGGAGGGAGTGGAGAAATTAAGAGAAGGTAACAGGAGGAGGGAGTGAAGGAGGGAAAAGAGTTAGTAAATGGTAGGAGAGAATGAGGGGAAGGGTGGAGAGAGGGGATATATGGGGGCAGGTAGAGAAAAGGGAGGAGGCAGAGAGGAGAAGAAAGAGAGATGGATATTGATAAAGAGGGAGAGAGAGGGTGAGAAGATAGAGAGGGAGGAAAAGGAGATAGCTTGTTATAAAGAAGATAATGACGGTGGAGTGCCGAGGGGAGGCAGAAGAACAGTATAGCGTGATTGAGGCAGGGAGTAAAGGAGATAGAGAGAAGAGAGGGAAGTGGAACAAGAGGGTGGGAGGAAAAGGCAGAAAAATCCGGAGGAATGGAGAGGGCGAGAAAAACGGTGCGAGAAGGAGGGATAAGGAGTGAGAAAGACTGAGAGAATAGAAAGGGAATGAAGGAAAAATAAACGGAGTATGTTTCTGAACTTCATTGGCCGCTTAATAAAGGATTCATATCGACATAGAAAATCAGGTTTCTGCACAAATTTAGTATCCCAGAATGCAAACACAGTAAACAACAGTGCAATGTACATAGAATTCGGATATGCACCGAATATTGGGATTCCTAACTACACTGAATTATCTTAGTAGGTACTAAACGTACGAGAAAACACTTAGAATCCCTATAGTCAGGATTAGTACCAAGTATTTGGAATTTTGTGTCCACAGAACACTTTTTTTGTAACAACAACCACTTACGTAAGCCTCAGCACTAAGTTGTATACTTTGCTGGGCTGAGTAAAACATTGTTTTAACCTCTTGAGAATCAAATTAATTTCTAGGTTTTTTTTTATGTAGTTAGCTGACTTACGGGATTGAAGATGAGAACATTGACCAATGGGTTAATGCTGCTTGATTTACTTGAGGGGAACTCCTCACAACACTCGTCGAGTACCAAAGAAGTTAGGCTGGGCCGTGTAAAACATTGTTTCAACAGCAAACTCTCAAGTCCATTAGTTCCCCGGAATTTACATAGACCAACGAAAGTCGGTTCTTGGGGCCGTAGCATAACTATATTACGGCATTAAAAAGTTTAACAACAATTGCAACATTTATTCCTGTTGTTGCTGTTGTTGCTGCTGCTGTAGTTGTGACTCTATGCCATCAATTGTAGATCGTACCGATGAACTGATTCTCAGTGTTGTATAGGCTAAAAAGCAGGTATTGGCAAGGCACAGGCTCCTTTAAAAGTTATTGTAACATGACTATGGTATTGTTGTTATTTTTTATGTTCTTGTCTGGACTGATTGCGCTCAGCTACAGATTGACCAAATGAACCGATTTTGAATTTTTATAGCTTAAACTGTAGACAGATATTAACAAAATTCAGAGCCTTTTGAAATTATGTGGCTGGACTACAACATTTTTGGTATTGTTGTACTTTTGTTGAAACTTTTTTGTTCTCACCTGTAGATCAGACCAATGAACCAATTTTATATTTTTATAGCTTAAACGGTAGATATTAGACAAACTCAGAGCCTTTTGAAAGTTCTTATTTTAACACTATTATTGTTGTTCTTCTTCTTTATGTTGTAACTGTTTGCTCTTACCTATGGATAACTCCTGACTACTGAACCAGTTTAAAGTTTTGTAATCCTAAACTATAGGTATTAACAAGATTCAAATTTTTGCGAGAGTTATTTTATTGTGACTACAATATTGTTGTTGCTGTTATTGTCATTGTTCTTTTTATTGGAACATTTTGCTGTCACCTAGACATCGGACCAATGAAACTATTAAAGATTTTTTACGGTTAAACTGTAGGTGTTAACAAGGCACAGGTTAGTATAACATTTATGTTAATGAGACTGCATTTTCGTTGTGGTTGCTGTTGTTGTAGCTCCTGTTGTTATTGGGACTTTTTGTTCTCACCTAGCGATCAAACTCATGAACCGATTTAAAATTTTTTTCGCTTAAACTTTAGATGTTAACAAGCTTAAGGTGTTGTTAATGCGACTATAATATGATGTTGTTGTTGATGGATATTTTTTTCTCACCTGGATAGCAAATAATTTAATCATTGTTTTAGCATAAATTGTAGGTGTTAACGAGACTCAGATTCTTGTGAAACTTATATTAACGTGATAAAATATTGTTGTTGCTAAAGAATTCCCCTGGAGATCGTGTAAATGAACCGACTTAAAATTTTTATCTATTAAACTGCAGGTATTACCAATGCTCATGTTCCTGTGAAAGTTGTTTTAGTGTGAGAATGATATTGCTGCTATTTTTTGGGGGAAAAGTTTCAAGAACAAATACAACAACAATGTTGTACTCACACTAAAATAACTTTCGCAGGAATCTGAACCTTGTTAATGCTCATGCGATAAAAATTTAAAATTGGATCATTCACACGATCTCTAGGTGAGTGGAGGAATTCCTAACAACAACAATATTTTGTCGCATTAACAAAACTTTCACAATCTGAGCCTTATTAACCCCTACAATTTAGGCTAAAAATATTAATTAAGTCATTTGCTACCAAGGTGAGAAGAAAATATGCATCAAAAACAGCACATTGTGGACACACTATAATAACGTTCACAGGAACCTTAGCCTTGTTAATCTCTACGCGATACAAATTTTAAACTGGTTCATTCACACGATCTCCAGGTCAGTAGAGGAAATCCTAACAACAACAAAATTTTGTCGCATTAACATTACTCTCACAATATGAGTCTTGTTAACACCTACAATTTAGGCTAAAATATTAATCAAGTCATTCTCCACCAAGGTGAGAAGAAAATATCCATAAAAAACAACAACATATTGTAGTCACATTAATAGGCCCTCAATCTTGTTAACATTTAAAGTGTAAGCGAAAAAAATTTATTGGTTCATTAGTTTAATCGCTAAAAGAGAACGAAAACTCCCAACACTCTCACCAACAACAATAATGCAGTCTCATTAAAACAAATTTTGTATGACCCTGAGCCTTGTTCATACGTACAGTTTAAGCTAAAAAAAATTTTAATCGGTTCATTTGTCCGATGTCTAGGCGACAGCAAAACGTTCCAATAAAAAGAACAACGACAATAACAGCAACAACAATATTGTAGTCACAAAAAAATAACTTTCACAACCTGAATTTCAAATGGATGAATTAATTTTAAATTTGTACGTATTATTTGTAGACTACATAAATGCGTACAAATTATTGTAAAGATTTTTGAAAACAGACCACACAGCGAAAATTATACACTAGAAATGACGTAGTACAGTAAGCCACCTTTACGCACTTATG
This sequence comes from Lithobius niger, assembly GCA_023313725.1. Classification (NCBI taxonomy): domain Eukaryota; kingdom Metazoa; phylum Arthropoda; class Chilopoda; order Lithobiomorpha; family Lithobiidae; genus Lithobius; species Lithobius niger. Next base: position 19,015 of record JAHWFP010141058.1, on the reverse strand, counting down.
CTTCATTGGAGCCACATGACCCGGATCGAATTAGCAACCCAATTCATAAAGGAAAGGAGAAAACAAGCCAAACAGCGAAAATCTTACGCGAGAATAACCCAATTCATCCCCAAATCATTAACGTTACATTTTGAAACACATTATGATTGTAAATCGGAAAAAAGAAAAGATTCCACTTGCCATAAACTGCAACAGCTGCCAACTAATCTAAAAAATCATGCATTTTTAGGTGTAAGAAATCCACTTCACAGTTAATGGCTTGACTAAATATGCCATTGTTTTTATCTCCAGCTAGGTGTCTGCTCGTGTCTTAGTTACTAGGCAATGGATAGCATCTTGCATTATTGATGCTGATTTATGCTACTCATCATTAATTATTCATGTTCTCCTGGTTCAATTCATCATTGGTCAATATCATTTTTATGCTAAATATTTGCCTATCTTGTCATTCATAAACTTTTGATATCAGAGTGTGATGAACAAATTTATGTTTTATTTATTTATTTATTTTTTGCTGATTTACACGATGTTAAGATTTGAGGGACCACACTGAATGTTCAGAATCAAATAGGCCTATCAAAATAAGTTTTATTTCTTTCGTAAACTTTAATTTAATATGTACTGCGTTAGAGCGCCCACTAAAGTTTTGCTCCATTATCCACCAGTGCAATAACGTAATGACGAAATATAAAAGCGATTTTCTTTACAGGCAGTTTTTGTAGGCTACACAAAATGTAATGAATGAGACCGATAATCTAATGACAAAAAATAGTGATTTTATTTACAGACAATTTTTGTAGGCTACACAAAAAATATTGAATGAATGACAAAAAATAGTGATTTTCTTTACATTCAATTTTTGTAAGCTACATAATATAAAATGAATGAAACCAATAATCTAATAACAACCAATAATCTAATAACAAGAAAAATAGTGATTTTCTTTACAGACAATTTTTGTAGGATACACGAAATATAATGAATGAAATCAAAAGCTTAAGGACAAAAAATAGTGAATTTCTCTACCGATAATTTTTTAAGCGACACAAAATACTATACTGAATGAAACCAGTAACCTAATAACAAAAAAAAATAGTGATTTTCTTTACAAACAATTTTGTAGGCTACTCATAAAATATTGAATGAAATCAAGTCAAGAGCATCATTTCCCATCTCTTCTCTGTGTGTTTCTGTGTAGTTAAGAATAAGAAAATAATAAATAATGGAACTCAGAGGAGCTTACTTGAGATTCTTTCCCTGACAAGGTGACGTCGTAGGAGCAATTTGAACCATTCCATTATAAGCCCAAACACTTTTATTCCAGCTTATGACGTCACCTTCTAGTTGACAGTTCTTGGCTTTGTTAACTGAAACATTGAAGTTGGTTTCACTTGTATCACTATTTGTTACAAACATTTGTAGCAGTAAGTGCCCTTTTGCAATACAAAAATGCAAAAATTATAAATTATTAAACGGTTAGTATATTTCTATCCTAAACTGAGCACTATGTAAATACAAGAAACAATGGCGCACAACCAACAATATTTACCATAGAATTAGCAAAGTAGGGATAAGATTGAAATAGTGAGGTTTTACAAATATTTAGTTCACTTAGCAGTGGCTTACCGGTTACCAGAAACTATCGAATAATTTAGTAATAATTAAAATTTGCTAATTATTACGTGTGGTGCAATAGGGCATGTAATTGCCTTATGGCGTATACTCCATTGGGCCTATAATTAAACGTGGCAAGCCATAGGACGGAAACACCAGGAAGTTATCAGGAAGCGGCCGCCATGAAGTCCCATTCACTCTGGTGCTTACATCACGTAACTTCTTGGCCTCTTGAGCAAGCAGGCTTGGCCTCTTTTTGGCCTCTTGGCCACAATGCCTCTTCTTGGTGGTGGCAATGAACGATTGCCCGTGATTTTACACACTCTAAAGGCCACATTACAAATCCTGACGTATCTGTAATGTATGTTTTAAACACTTCTGGATATAAACTTAAGAAGTAATTATTTGCCCCTGTATGGTTGCAGCAGTCACCCTTCGAAAAGGAGTTTGATTAAAGGGGCCTACATAATTTGTGTGCTTCATTTGGACTTTGTTGTGATTTCGGCACTAGTGCCATAGGCGAAATAGCAAGAAGTCAGCCTTTATTCAGTGGTCAGCATTCGGTCACATTGATTCTGCACTATGCATGACGGTAGCCTAGATGTTTAGCATCGAAAAATCGTAGGATATTACCACGGCACCGTCTGTTAAACAATATATCCAGTATACCAAAGGAATACATACATCAACTACTTTTCACTTTTTTTTTCTTAGCGCCAAAAAGCGCTAGGCCTATTTTCTTCACCTCCAACTTTAAAAATTTGTATCTTTCTAGAATTCTAAATGGACCAAATCGACTAGTTTGCAGCGTTTAATAAACCCGAACTTTATCCGACATCCTGTGAAAACAGAACTTGAAAATTCACCTAGTATTCGTCCTAGTATTCGTCCTAGCTTTCAACTTTTTTAAAGTCTTATTTTGATAGTTTTAATTAAGATATCCGGGTATAATTAGGCTCAGATAAAAGGCGGTGAGATGCATTTTCCATTGCGCCACACATCACAGAGATGTTAACCAAACCCCAAATCTAGATTTTAAAAGGGTTGATTAGTTACAAATCAATATAGTATACATAAAACATATTTCCATTTCCTTTTGGACTTAAATGTGAGACTGCTTCAACGGGAAATTGAACCGTTGTCCTTTGACGAGAGGCTGACGCTCTACCATTCAGCTGTTCTGACACAGCTGAAATTTAAGTCCAAAAGGCAACAGAAATGGGTTTGCATCTGTATTTCTTTACCATTTACATGCTTATTTGGCTTTCCAGTCTGCAAATACTTTATTTTAGTTCTTATTGTGTGTTCCTTTCATTCCACTTAGTGTAAAGGTTTGGCTACCAGTGTCCCACCAGTTTGCAACTCGGAAAGTAGTTGCTTGTACTTATATGTGTGTGTGTGTAGATGTAAGTTTCACTCAGATCATCTGTTAAATTTGAACGTATTGTTGCAAATGATTAAATAGGATCGTAGGTCTTAAAAGTACTGATCACCATGTTTCGACATGCTGCCTTAAATACGAAACTCAATAGGAAATCCAATACACCGTTCGTGAATGGTCATATTAATATAGCTTGTTACAAAAAAATTACAAAACGCAAAAAATCTTCAGTACTGTCCTCTACAATACAAGATAGGCTTAACGATAGTCCGTAAAGAGTGCTAGACATTTCATTAGCTCCGCTGTCTCTACTGGCCTTGAACAATGCTTCACATAAGTTAGTCGATGACCAGAAAACCACAAAATCGATGAACTGGCTATCGAAGAAATGTTGCAAGAAATGTTGCACATTCTTTTATTTCTGATTTGCTTTTTCCAACAAGAGTATTAACAATGCTTTATTTTAATTAAAGGGTGACATAAAAATCATCAACAACGTGAAAAATACACCACAGTCTCTTTCAAATCATTAATAACGCATTACATTTTGAGACCATCAAGCATGGGTCCCAGGTTGGGTGGTGGGCTGGGGTAGCAAGTAGGATGGGCTAACAGAATAAAATTTTAGAAACTTTAGTGCGTTATAGTTCAGAGGGAAAGTTGGCTTTTAGCAGCACTATACCACACACAAAAAACTTCATCACTCTGAGGTCACGTCTTAGGTTGTAACAAGTGCCACATTGTATGTCAATGGGTAGCAAGGCAAAAATTACCAGAAAAATTTACAATTTTACTCGTTTAAATTCTAATATTAAAATTATCTCATGTGATAATCTTAGCAACCATAAAAAGTAACCACAATTTCAAGAATTTTTCACAGAAGTATGCATTAGGTTATGGGACCAAAATAGGCTGAAATATCATTTTGGCCTATAGTTGATGTTAAAATAACCGTATTTTTGAGGAAAAATTAAATTTCTTCTAATTACAGCATTGTTTGCATGGTTTCTGAGATAATGTTAACATTGTCTAAACACTCTTTATCTAAATTGGCGTTATGTAAATCTGTATTATCTAAATGAGATAATGTTGAAATAAAATTTTAAACCAGCCAAATAATCATTTTTGCCTTTTTCGCCAATCTGCCCATTGACGTACAATATTAAATTTCAAGGCTCTTTTGGCAGCTCAGAGTGATAAAATTCTTTGTGTGCTAAAAGGCGACTATTCCGCACTAGAACATTTTGAATTTCTAAAATTTTATCATCTTTCAATCCACTCTAGGGAATGGTGCTCAGGAGGTAGGTGTGGGCTTGGTGCTAAAAATGAATCGTGTTTTGAATGATTTTATACCGACAATTGGTGTATTATGCCTTTTATTCTACAAAAAAAAAAAAACAACACACAAAAAATCGTCAACAGAATTATGTGTGTTTTTTGTTTTGTTTTAAAAGGCCTGTATCATCGAAAAGGCCGAAATATTAGTGAAATTCTGTGTGTTGTGACTTGGAGCGTCAGGGAGGTCAGTCTTTGCTTATGTCATATGGCATTCGTAATGGGGTTGAAGTAGGCGGAGAAGGAAGGGAATTGAAGGATTATTTTTCGTTTTAGGATTTGGGGAATTGGGAGAATAGTGTGGGGCACTGTAGACATATCGTTTCCTGATGACATTGGCATTTTGTTCTTATTTTTGCTACTAGCATTGTGTGTTGGAGATGTGGCAATGTGGCATACTCTCCTCATTATTCCCCTGTAGGTTCACGACTCCCTGCCATAACGTGCTCTACTACGAGATTATTTTACAAGTCCCGTGTCGACGTGGGTTGGTAACGGTATTTAATGTGGCCTCTTTAATAGCTAGAAGCAAATTCCCACACCACTCGACTATACTATGCTTGCTGTGCTTGTGCTCCCAAACAACTCTTGTAAAACTTGCTTTTCTTCGTTGCATTTAGTTATTCATTCACTGTCAGGTGTAGGTGCACGTCCTGTATATAAAAGGGCTTACTGACGAATAAAGATCATAATTGTCTTTATTGTCGTTTCTAGCCTTTTGTCTTGTGGTGGCTGAACTAATTTACCTGAAGCGGGATTATCTGATATTAAATGGAAAGGGAAGAATGGCAAACGCCTTTCCAGATCTGATGATCAAGGTAGTGTAAGAGATTGCCCATGCTTCTTCAGCAGTTAAGAATCAGTACTGGCTTATTCTGCCTCTGTGGGTTTGTCCTTTTCCTTCTAGAACTTTTGTGTTTCTAGACTGGTTCGCTGTACAAGCATTAATCTGTTTCAAATAACTTCAAGCTCAAAGAAAGAAATTTTAAAAATAACGAACAATGATTTTCATTTTCTTACCTTCTTCAGGTGTCAGCAATTTGCCCCAATAATGCAATTGGCTTAATCTCCCAGTGACTCCCGATCCAGGATTGACAGATACCTCGAAGTCAGTTTGGTCGTTTCCCAATAAAAGGGTTCCATTGCCGCCAAGGGGTATATTCTTGTTGACGTCATCGAAGTGACCGACGTTTTCACCATTGAAGTAAACATCCAGATCTCCACTTTGACTTGCCCAGGTTGAACATACATGCGTCCAAACATCCGGTGGAGGAACCACAGATAACGTAGAACTTTCGTAGTCATCATTTACAAACACATACGTTTTATTCTCAAGGTAATTGACCTGTAGCAAAATTTCGTTGTCATTCCCAAGCGCACGGGACGAATACGAGAATACAGACACGAGACGCAGGCTTTCATTCAGCGGTAGATTCATGTAAATACAAAATGTGAATGCTTCGCCTTCAAGTCCTTCAAATGGTTTCCCTATGCTCTTAACCAGTTTTGCTGTGGGAACTGCTGGATTGCTGGCGAATATAAAGTCCATGGAACGTACAGCATATGCACAACCAGAGAAACACACTACCAATGCAAAAACTGATAGCCATTTAGGAACCATCATTGACTACAAGTTCGGGGTTTTTTTCTTTTAATAATCAGTAGGCGGGATTTTTGTTGTTTAACTTAGTCATGTGAACGGAGCTTGGTTGATTTACAACTCAGCGCAGTTTGTTGCTTCAAGCTGTGCAAAGCTGTCGGTGTTACGATATGCTTTACACAGACAGAATCGTGAAGCAAATTTCTGAATTCAGCTTAATATTACAACGGTTGTTTTAGAATCATTTCAGCAATTGTACATACTGACATGGCATTATACAGGAAGTTCATGAAAAGTCTAGCAAAACTTAACCGCAGATGCTAATGTGCTGAGTAAAGCAAAAAAACTCCATAATGGGTCCACCATTGCTTTTTTTTGAGTAAATACTGTATGAAGACTAAAACATTTTTGGTCTCTTACCTGGATAACGATTGTAGTAAATTGTATTCTCAACCATGAATTGTGTTTTGTGCGAAACCTTACTCACCTTGGTTATTATCCTGCATGAGATAAAAAATTAAGCATTTTTCGGACTCATGCCTGCATGAAATTTTAGCTTCGTTTTGCAGACACAGCATCTGTCATAAAAGTTTGAAACTAAACCTTTTTAGGAGCACCTTCCATTGTACTACATCTGAAATATTAAATTTATATTTACCGGTGATTTTAATCCATTTTGTCATCCACGACTCACGTAAACTGTGTAGCTAGGGCCGCCACCATTATACAGCGTGTCTCAGAAATCCCGTACCAGATGAAATACACCCTTAAGACTTGGATATTGGTTGCTGATAATAGCACGGTCGTGGAAGAATTCTTCTACTGTGAATCCGTTTATGCTATTCAAAATGACCTCGGAGGTCGTAATCAAAGTCATCCAATTTCTATCTCCTAACCTACACAATATAGGAGCATAAAGTAAATTAGAAAGTTGTGGGGGGATCGTGCTACTAGTACCACACAGCCAGCACAACGAAAATTGCGTATAAAATAAGGAAGATATTAGCAAAAGAAGTTGGGTGGTGCAGAGAAACCATCCATGGGGCAACAGAAAATACAGAAATATCTGAACTATCAAACGAAACAGTAACAAGGGTAGTATTCCTGCCTAGTTTCGGTGATACTGTAAAATAAATGCCAGTGGAGGATTAAAGGCAAAAGGGTCGGGTGGGCAATCCCTAAAAGGCCCCGTCTTGTCCCCGAATATTTAACAGCTTTTATTTGCTGTTTACCTCCCGATCGTAACCTGCATACTTATTCTTTTCACCACACAACCCGCCAGATATAGTGCCAGAGTGGTCATTTAAACAATTTTGAGTTTTTTCTTTTACTGATAAGTCCTTTTTGGGTAGAAGTGTTTAACCCGACTGTTATGGCGCCTATAAACCGAGGAGCGCTATTTAAACAGGCAACAGGAGTGTTGAAAAAATGTGATAATTGCCAATAGCCCGCGGGCTAATCAGGCAGAGAATTTCTCATCATTTATGATCGTAGTGGCTGAGGGGGTCTAGCCTGTCTGACTGAACAATATGATTTGGTCGATGACTGGAAAGGGAACCTTGGCAAAGTCCCTGCCAGTTTGTGTTGAGCAGGGTAGTGTGACAGATTTCCTGGATTCTTTAGCTGCTACAGGATTTATTATGGACATTGTCTCGCCCTCCCGGCAACGGTCAGTTTTCCCGAATCGAGTCTTCGAGTTATCTCTCTTCTTATTATAGTTCTTTCTCCATAAAAAATGTCTCGCGATTTCCGAAATGGAACTGATTCATCTACACAAGCAGTTTGTTTCAGATGACGTATGGCATCAACAAACTTAATTGGAAAAAAAATGATTATTTTGCACTCCAAATTATGCACTCACTTTTGAGTTATATTTTAATTTTCTGATTTTTTTTTATCTACACCTACGTATTTCAGTTTTTTATTTTTTATTTTTAGCGGGCTATAGCAATAGCAAACTTTACTAATTACAATTCTAACGATTTATTCATACGAAACTTTTGGGAATGCTTGCAAACATACCTAAGTTAACCGTCAAATCCAAATTATACACGGTAAAAGATGCGGTTCCACAGAGTGATGTTGGCATTTTTATGGATATTGTTTAAGGACAGACATGTCGGGCAGAAAAACTGCTACGTCGTTACAATAAAAATAGTATGATTTTTTTTGTAACTTAACATATTTATTTTAAACAATTGCGCAGTAACAAATTATTAGTCCTAAATGCAGTACAGATTTCGACTTTTTTTAAAAATTACAGTGTAATGTAATAAATTACAAAACGGTGCTCCTAATTTGCTGGTAGGTTACGTGATTGGCTGTTAGGCCTAACGATGCAGCCAAGCTTTGCAACCGGTAGCAGCATAGGTCATAAAGTTGGCTAGATGTAGCATCTGACCTTTTCCAAGCCTATGAAAGCCCTGGCGGTAGTTGGGGCTACTAATACCTCTTCTATCATTTTGCTTCCTTGGTGATTCACATGCAAAGCATTATCAGATGCGTTTGTAGCTGCAACTACCAGAGAGCCTCACATTGGCTTCGAAGAGGTATCCGGAAAAATTATAATCTACGGCAGCGGCTTCTGCATGGTGATAGACGTTGCTAAGTTACGCAAATGAACGACACAGTGCATATTTCAAAAGAATAATCCTTAAATTAGCCTAAATAAGCCATAATGCCCCATTAGCCCTAACTAACCACGTTTTACTCTAACGTTCGAATTTGCCGGCTTGAGCCTAACCATTCTTGCTTAGTTGATATTTTTTTACCCAACTTTCATTCATGCCACAATTTTCAGAACTCAGCTAAGCATCATTTGTTTAATGCTTTTTCAATTTCCGCTTACCTAGGTCTCCCAGTTCTCATATGTAAGTCAGGCAAGCCTTGTTATTAACATTCATCCAACAACTGAACTACCCACGACTGATCATGACTTAATTTACGATCAACTGCTTTGTGTTCGAATCTTGTCTCCCCCAGTACTGCAGTGCACCTCCAAACATCCTCATTTAGGCTTCAATCCCCATTCCTCTTGACTCGTCAAAATCTCTTCCCACTCTCTTAAATCACTGCAAAATGGTGCATCAAACCTGGATCACCCACGTGGCAGACGAGTATTCTACCACTGAATGCAAACGCTAAGACAATATTTATATAATTAGGTTCAACCCCAGCTTGGGCAACCATAGGTTGGTTATCAACCCATGGCTTTACCCATTTTGCAATTTCAACCTTCGGCTCCACCTCAGCCCCAATCTTTAAGTCTGGTTGGTCCTCAAATGAATAACCAAATTCCCCAAATATACCATTTTGACCCAATCAACTCAACACCCAACAATAATCATCTCAGTTACACCAAATAATTCTAGACTAAGTACATCAATACATTTCAAATATGATTCAAACTAGCTGCACTAACCATCAGTCCTAGAGAAACCATCCAGAATTAATAAGAGCTATGTTAGAAGACAAAACTGCCAGCAAGTGGCAAGTTAATTTGCTTAGACAGCTCCAGGTTTAGACCCTGATGCCCCCGAGTACAAAAGAGTTGGATGCCCCTTAGAGGTTGGTATGAGCGCGTATGGCCATAAAAAGCTGGTATAGGTCCTATTAAAACCTGACAATCCAAAGAAATTCCATTACCAATAAACAACCTCAGAAATGAAAATTAAATTATTTCAACCTTCAATTATTTCAACCCCTATGCGCCCCGTTTGAATGCATTTCCTTGCTTATTGGCAAAGAAATCACCGATGCCTTAGGCAACGATGGGTTCTTTAGCTTAGTTTTGTTCACGTAGCCAACAAGATGATCTTATCAGTATGGGTTTCAAATGTAAGTACATTCTGAATTTAGCACAGTTAGCACGATTAGCACCACGTTCCGATAATTAAAATGTCACTATACCAATACACAACCGATACTCTCTATCGATATAACATTAACGTATTAACAGCTACAGCTTTTGCAACATCCATTTCTTATGATTAGTATTATTACTTAATAACAATAGCTTAGCAGACGACACTCACTCCAATAGCTCAGTGCACTTGGCTTCAGCCGCTTTCACTTTAATTGTTGCCAGATGTGATCCTATCCAGACTCAGTAAAATTCAGTGGTTCGGCTCAAGAGCCAATCAGCATCCCCCTAAACAACAGCATCCAATTGCACATATTCTGCAGTATAATGGAACAGGATGTGATCCCCTTTATAAGAAAGAACACTGGCGTTTTTTACTCTCTCTCCCAACTTTCTTGGACCTTAAAATCCACCAGTTACTGAGCCCTCAGAAGCAGAACTTACCAGCAGCTTTTATCAGAGTTAAATTGATTTTTGAACGATTTTGGACTTAGCCGAATTTTGAAGGAGCTTCTCTCCTTTGGAGACTAAGTATAGTCTAGTGTCAAGAAAGGGTGCATCTTATTTAAGATCCTCCCTTTCTTGTTTCCCTTGGTCCCCGATTAATACAGGAGTGCTTTAATTTAATATTAACGCGATTTAAAGGGATTTTAAGGAGGGAGAACATAATCTCAAATAACTGAATTAAATTGTTTCAGACTTACTTTGCTCAGTAGTTACCTTTATGTGCTGTTGTTAGTATTATTGCATTAGCGCCAGCTGGTATGATTATTATTATCGTACCTCTGTTATCCTTGTAAGACCTTACACAATAAGAAATTACGAGAGATTTACACAAGTATTACATGCATGAATTTGAAGTCCAGTTGACAGACTGATGATGGTGAATGTGCTCAGGTTTCATTAACGTTGCTTTCCAAATTAAAGCTTTTTCTTTTTATTACTCGTTAATTTTAATGCAGGATGCGATCCAATTGGTAATTTTAGGCATGTGTTGTACAATGCTCTTGTAGGATTTTAAACTACAAATCTAATCTAACTACTGGTTTTGCTCCCCCTACAATGATTTCTTTTGTGTCCCAAGACAAAACTCCCGTCTATAACCTCTCCCTCCACCCTTTGCCAACCAGGAAGTTTACTCAGCACTAAATGAGATTAACAAAACGGTCCACCCCATTGAATCTTTAACTAAGAAAAACAAAGAGCGGAGTTTATTTCTTTAATTGTGGCCCATGGCCACGTCTTTTTTTTTTTTTTTAAACTGGCCTTTTGAAGCATTGCCATCCAATACAATTCGACAATTGCAGAGCTACTCCTGAAGCTATGAAACCTTGTGCTTTCATCTGGTTAGGTCGTTAACAAGTTGACAAACACATTAAAAATATGCTTGAACAGGGATCATTGTTCCAGGCTACAGCACACACTGTTGCCCAGTCTTCCTTGCACGAAAGAAAGACGGGACACAAGCGGATTGTGATTAATTATGGACCACTTAACAAAAATTGCCCTTAAGACAATTATCCACTTCCCCTAATCAATAACCTTAAAGCTAGGTATCACACATTCAAATTTCGCTATAATTTGGATTTGTGTGATGCCTACTTGCATGTTCCTCTTGACAAGGAAAGCTCTGAACTTATCTCTTTTATCACACACGACTAGCAACGCGGTGCTCTTAGAGCCATGTTCGGTTAAAATAATTCGGCCACTAATTTCATAGAGCCATGTCAACCACCATAAAACTAATCCCCCACTTAGACACAATAGATTACATTGACGATTTGGGCCTTCAGAACATCTTGGGAATTGAAGCCTGCCTTAAAGTGATCTCCAATGAAGGCCTCTCTGACATCTTTAAAATAATCCGTTTTTTTGTGGCAAAAAAACTTCTAGTTCCTGGGTACTTTGACACTGACGAAGGTGTTCATGCCAATTCCAGAAAAATAAAAATTTTGCCATCTCAACCCATCTGACCAAAATAACTAACTGTGGGAGAGCTACATAATTAGATTGAATCAAAAGACTGGGGAAAGGGTTGGGGAACTTTGGGGTTAAATTAGGGTGAAGAGGGTTGTTTAGGTTGGGAGAAAGGAGCCTAACCAAAATTGGGCCTACTAAAGGCCTAAAGCCAAAATCCCCCTAACTAGGAAACCTAGCAGGGGTTGAAGGAGGACCAGCCAGTTGGCTGGCCCGAAGGCTTTCTGATTTTTCCATGCTGGCCCCCTTGCTTAAATACGATTTGGTAACCCCTGGCAACCGCGAAATGGCCAGGGTATTATGGGTAATGGAATGTTCTATTATGTTCTAGAGGCAGGAACCAGAAACCAAATTATAAGACATAGATAATGTCCACCTATGTAAGAATGGACACCCAAGACTTAAGATTGGCCATTGGCCCCAGCAAACATGCAAGTAACAAGATTTGAGACACCATCCCAACTTGTGTAAAAGATATGTGGAAGTTCATTTATCTCACTTCTTGGCTCCATCATTTCATTTCTGATGTGGAGTCCGTTCCTCACCATTAACCAATCTGTTAAGAAAAGACATTAGTTTTCACTGGGGAAACCATCAACATGAGGTGTTTAACGACATCAAAAGCGCAATGTTTAAGCACCCATTTTATTGTACCTAGACTTGACTAGGACTTGGATGATTTCAGTGATGCTTCATGCATAGGGGGGGGGGATTGAGGCTTAATGGCGCGTCGACAACTTGGTCATTAGCGCCAACCTCAGTCACAGTGCAGTGGTCCGGGTTGCCACTGCACCACACAGGTCATGCATAGGTCTTGCAGCAATACTCTCTCAGCAAGAACCAGATTCCAGCACTTGCATAACTGTTGTTATGTCTTTTAGGAAGCTTTTAAATGCTGAGGTCTCTTGGACGGTTTCAGAACGTTTGTGTCTTGTGGTGGTGTTCACATTAAAAAAATGGCTCCATCTAGTTGAAGGACAGTATTATCGTTCAGGTGCGTGGTGGATCACCTACCACTATTGTATATGGACACAAAAAAACTGTAGGCGATGCATTGGCTTCTGCCTTTGGCTCTTGAAGCATGATTCGTTTTTCAAAAAAGGCATGACAGCAGACCCGCCGATGCACTTTTCTGCCTGTATGAAATCAGGACAACACAGACGAGGGAAAAATCCATCTTTTATCAAAAATGATATCCCAAATATGAAGAAACCCATGTACCTCTTCAATAACGATTGCTTCAAGTGCAATATTGAGGTTGATCAAATCACCATTCCAAGAGTAGCTGACAAAACAGTAAGGACACATTTATATCAACATTCATAGTCAAGCTCCAAGGAAAACTGACACGTTTTTGTTCCCACGTTTAGCGTGCAAAATACGCTTTTCACTTAACTGGATTTTCTTCTTCTCGCGCTTTCCTTACTTTGTCTTTTTCTGAAACGTACTTTGATTTACATTATCTCAACTCTTGGTTCCATGGGGCGAAGTCAACAGTGCTCCATATCTCTGTGTTGTTGGTTTGTTGGCACTGATGGCCTTAATGATATTGCAGTCAACCTATTAAAATGTTTATGCTGTTGTTTGGAGCAGTTTTAGTCGCAGTTTTTCTTACAAATTCCACTTGAAATTTTGTGCCAAATCCAATATTATTTTGGCGTGTTTTGTGAACTTAATTTTAGACATACACTCACCGTCGAGTTGATGATATGACGTCAGCCAACAGCAGATTATCACATGGTAAACTGACTGAATTAACGAAGGGCAGGGTCCTGATTTAACTGGTGATTTATCATTCTGCTCTGTCGATCAGTCTGTCTTTCGGTCTGTTGGTGCCAAAGTTGTGGCCAAAAGCATGAAGTCATCCAAGTGAAATTTATTTACAATAGTTTTTGTACTTGTCAACTAAATGTTCCACGTATTAATTTTTTTATGACAACATTTTTCATACAATGGGTGGTGCCGAAGTGAGCACAAAGGTAACTTCGACCCAGTTTGTTTTAGTCAATAATTTAGGACTGAGTGGACCGAGTCTTACGAAATATGACAGAAATATTTGGTGGAAAGTGTTGTTTGCTAAAATGGGGGTTACATCTTAAAGCAAGTCTGTGTGGGGTGGGCATGAGTGCAAAATCCGTGTTGCAAACCGTATTGTGATTGCCAGTGGTTAACTGGATTGTTGGTTGTGGACCACATCTAAGTGGTGCTAGCGAGTGTTCACTGATCTAAAATGGATTATTGAAATGTTTGGTATGGTGATTATTAAACGATTGTACCGAGGGAAAAAGTTGATCAGTTGACTTGCTACGCAGCTTGCATCAGGATGATCATTTCGGGCTTCTTTCAGCTTTTTCTGAAATTTGTTAGACCAAAAATTTATTAGTACTTTTTAGATAGCCCACAAATTCAAATGTTACTGAAGTAGTGATATCCACCAAAAACTAAAGGTGGTAAGTAAGCACAGTCAAATTTCCAATAAGTGTCCGCCTTGCAAATAATGAGTGAAAGGCTGCCCCAACTTTCTATTCCCAATTGAGATGACACAAACATTTTCCAAGTCACATGGTGTTACTCTTTTGCAAAGCGGACACTTTTTGAAATTGTAAACTAGTGCCACTTATTAAGCTTTGGTTTCTGAAAGTACTCAAGTTCAACGAGATTATGTCGTAAATAAAACTTTTTTGAATTGGTTGGGGAGCGAAGCAGCTGAATAACTTCGTATTTGAGAACTAACAACAAAAATTTGGCTTGGTACTGCGATTGTCTATCTCAGTGAACTTCAGGCCCCGTATCAGATATTTTTGAATTGGCGGAGCGTAGTGTAGCCTATAACCATGTTGGTTGGTTGATTGCATTTTTGTAGTCTGAGTGGAGCCCAAACCAAAGTGCAGATTGTTATGAAATTTGTCACATTGTTAGATAGCCCCAAAAGTATTGCTGATCTCGAATTTGCCGTAAATTGATCAATTACGATTTTTCGAATTTATCGATCTAACACTCGCCATTGTAAATTTGGAATCCTGACTAGTTAAGGAATTCCGACGAAGGATACGCTGTGCTGCTGGTAATCAAGTGAACTTTTAAAAAAACGTCAAAATAAATCATCGTTGCTTTCTTATAGTTAGCAGTCTTTTTTTGGCGTGACTCGTAGGAGGTGGCGCAGGAAGCCGCAGATATTTTGAATCTTTTGATTATTGTGAATTACTATCGATACTGATGACTATTTAGCTTGAAGTTAAATGCTTTATTGTTAATATTTTAAATCTAGGAAAGATACTCTACAATAGATATAAACAATGTAAGCATTATTGACCGTTTCACGTTTTTTGCCAGCTTAAGCACGGCAGCTAACGTGGCATTTTACTATGGCGGCGATGGTGTTAAGAGGCTGCAAATAACGAAACAGAAACTAAGGCTGGGAGCAAACGAAAGCATCTTAAAATTCCAATGAAACGTAGCCTACCTAAAATAAAAAAAAGCTAAAATGTAAAAAAGACCAGCTCAAATGCAGCCGAGTGAATATTGCCCCCAGATTTTTAAGGACCAATTTAAAATACATTTCTCTCTGCTTCGCCTACAACAGGCTCAAAGCCTATTTCCTAGTTTTATAAGATAAACCCTAAACTAATAATTGCCAGGATATAACTAATGCAAGGATTGGCAAAATGCTAATATGAAGTCAATTTTTAAACCAATCTCAGGAATCTAAACCCATATACATTTACAGTTTGATAAAATTTGATTTCTATTGACATCTGCTACAAGAACACCACTATATTTACATTAGCAAATCGGATGTTCACTATTTTGGAGGTGTGTTAAGTTTTGTAAAAGCTCAGTATTAAAGAGTAAATGCTTCATTATAAAGTATTATCTTTTTTAATCTTGACCCTGAGATTTAAATGGTTTATTATTTGCCATTCTATTTGTTTAATTTTGTTTTTTAGTCACTTATAACGAAAATATTTGTTTACAGTTCTGCCAATGTATACATTATTTGAAAGCTTGCAACAATATTTCCCAGGAAACAAATGTAATATACACATTAAGATATAAAATGTGGGTTACGTTCTTGTGTAATGAAGCACTCAGTAATGCATTATAAATTCACTTGGCTTTGCACATTTTTTAATTACACATTTCGTGTGAACTGAAAAATGTTACAACAGCAACTTGCGAAGTAACAGAACAAAAGCAGCAAAATTTAAATACCATGGGCTCATTCCAAGGAACTTTTAGTTGTTTCGGAAAAATAAAATCTTTTCTGGTTGTACGTGTAAGCAAATTATCCGTAAATTATTAGATAACTTCCTACACACAAAGAAAGACCTTTTGAGTAATCATTCACCTCAAGGAAAGCAGGCTAAAGGTTGCACATGCTTCATGAGCTCTCAAATGGCTTATGTTCCCGTTAGAATATGATACAGCAAACTAATAAACGTTTGCACTGGCAGCTTCAAAGAAAGATGTTGAGTACAGCAAGGGCCTTGATTTACTTTTAAGTAACTCGATTTCATTACATTACGACCGTTTAATGTGAAAGTGCAATTTTTCGATAGTTACAGTCTAAGTCAACATGTTTTTTTCCACTTTTGTTGTTAATGTGATGTTTGCAATGTTGGGGCCAGCCAAAGCAATCCCTGGAAATGACTTCGTATTGACGAGTGATCCAGAAACACCAAGGGCACGTCTGGAATACACAAAAGGAATTCTGTTTCTTGGTTTAAACTCCTTCAAATTTACAGCCTGTATTCGTGTGAACCTGCCTCACGCACAAAACCAGCGAGTCGTGTCTCTTATATCGTACTCTTCGAAGGTGTCTGGTGTTGATAACGAAATACTTCTACAGGCAAATTACGAAGATGGCCAGACTGTCCTCTACATAAGCGACAACTACGACTTTGCGGGCGTTGACAAAGTTCCTGGATTGGACAAATGGTCCCACGTTTGCGTGTCTTGGGATGGGGTCACTGGAAAGGTCCAATTCTATTTAGATGGGGAACCGAGTGGTGAAGGAGAAACAGGAAAGGGAAAAGTAATAGGCACGAACGGATTCTTAGTGCTAGGCCAGGATCAGGATGCTTATGATGGTGGATATGATCCTGACAAAGGAGTGACTGGCAGGATAACCCAGTTCCATTTCTGGGAAAGGATTCTATCCCCTGAAGAAGGTAAGTTTGTCAAGGATAATGGAAAAACCTTTGTTTTGACATTTCAGCATAACTTATTTGCAACCATACCGTAGGTTTAGGCAAATATAACGAAGAAAATTAAATTGTGATTAACAATATCAGAACCTTATAAAAATGTGGGAGCATCCATGCTGTAACTGTTGCTTCCTTTGTCACATGGTCCTCTAGGCAAAAAGGTGAGGGATTTGTTTACAAGTTCCAGATCAGTTGATTCAACATTGCCAGAGTCTCATTTTACTATAACATCGCTAAAAGATATCAGCATTTGAGAACGCGTGTGAACTGGCATTAATTCAGGAAGCGAGAAACGCAATTTCTACCCCAGTCTGTCTAAGCTTGAAGAAGCCTCTTTTTCACCACTTCATGGTTGTGAAATGCTGCCGCACGTGGAGTATTAGCTTGCTGGGACTAATCGTAGAACGATTGGTATTTTTCGTACCTATTTATTAAAACTTGCACAGCTTATTTTGAAAGTGTGTTATCCCAGAAATTAGTTACGACCAGTGGTTCCACATTTGGTGCGTGGGGTCACGATTTATACAAACCACGCACAAATATTATCATGGACACTCTGTCGAACCCTTCCAGCTCTCCTGTATGTAGCTCCTAACTACACTGTGTTTTGTTTTATTTGCTGTTGTTGAATAAAGTCTGAACCTCGTTGTGCGTGATATGACGTGTGAAGTATTTATAGTTGGTGTTTTCAGATGCTCGTGAGGAGACCTGCTAGGAATGAGGAATGCTGAACAGTATTCCGATTCTGTCCTAGCATTTGACAGGAACAGGGGCAGACTCAGCGAATTTTTTTTTGCTAGAAAAAATACATCAACCTTAGCAAGAATTTTCTTGTGAAGTTGCACAGTCAATAAGTCTGCTGGTTTATGAACCAAGGAAGTTACGGCACTGTTATGCGACGGTCGAATTATTTATATTTTCAACTTACTGGCTGCGACTTAATTGATCGTGAGAATCACGTGACATGGTCAAACGCAAGGCTACGTTAAACCAGTTAAATGTCCTCTTTCGATTTAGTTGGGTAATCTTGCTATTTAGTATAGTACATTTTATGCTAGAACTCATCTACCCATTAAAATTGATGGATATTTGTCGTGTTTACCTATCTACCAGCATTGTGTGCAAAACTGATGGTGTGGTATCAAAGGCTAAATTCATGTTAAAGAACAAATTGCCTAAAATTGCGAAAAAATTTCTGCTGCTTTCCTAATAATGGCATTGCTATTTATGCTGCCACTGTCATGAAAGAATATGACTTATTTACGTACGTGAATTTGTACAGTGCATATATTTTATTTACAGGCCACACACCTCCTTTTATACTTCATTTTATTTGTAGTGCATAATAATTCTGCAGTCATTAAATTAAGTTAGATATAATCTACCTACTTGGTTTTAATCCGGTTGTAACAAAAGAAGAAAGCCTTTCAATCACGCTTTCTTGGATACCTGGCCTTACGTCAAAATGCCTTAAAAGCCATCACTACATGGTTAGATTGTTACGCGGACTTGAGTCAGTAGTCTGTGTATGTTTTAAAAGAGCGTTATTTAATAAAAATAAGATAAAAATTCAAACTCTAAAAATGAATAGGTATTGAGAAACATGTTCAAACATCTGCCTGCACCTGGCAATATTTTAACAAACCGTTTTAAAGTTTAATTGAAACCGTGCTAAAAACAAAATGTTTGTGTGATAACTCGCTCGCTCGTATGTACAGCAGCTATTGCAGAGTTTTATGGCCATTAATGGGAAGGAAAATAGTAGAAGGGGATGGTTGAAAATATTTTCACAATAACACCATTAAGTTGTCACAAGAACATCGATTTTGACACCATCATGGTAAAGCCAGACCACAACTAATAGCCTACATTTTCTGTAAGCCCTGAAAGCTGATGTTAGTTGGTAAACCAAGCGTGCATAAAAAATTTGGAGAACTAGAAGGTAAGAACAGGGAGAACAAAGAATTAACAGAAAACTATGAGGTAAAATGGAAGAGGTAAGAGAGAACTAAGAGGGAAGCAGTAAGGGGGAAACTATA
>JAHWFP010141054.1:28099-46848 GCA_023313725.1 Lithobius niger | reverse complement strand
CCCCCCCCCCCCACGATGGGTCGTAGCTTTGGCAGGGCTGTTGATAGGCGATTTGCGGTATACCGGTAATTTCACAAAGAGCACATGTTCAAATGATGTATTGATATTCAAAACAATGAATGCTGACTAACTGCAGGCACCGCCGTAAGCTCCCATGATAAGAACAATAATTATGTGTTTTGTTTTTTTCCAAAAAAAACCTTCACTAAGTTAAGTTGTAAAGGCTGTTGCATTACTGAATCAATGCAGTTCTGTAGCTTCGCTTCCTAATGCCTAAACCAACACAGTTCAAACAGGTATTTCTACAATTAGTGAAAGAGTGTTCAAAAAGACTGCGTGTAGTGAAACATAAATTATGATCTTGCAACATTTTGTTTCATAAAAAATTGTACTTGCTTCTACGTGTATACTTGAAATCTTGTTTCTGAATATCCAGATCTGAGTACTAGTTAAGATCTGAGTACCACAAAAAATATTGACAAGAATGTCGCAATCAAATTCTTCGAAAATTCAACATTTAGCAAAACTTTTTATAAAAATAGTGCTGGTCAGTACTTCTTATCCCTCTCACCCAATTAGCATTGTTGACAGGCGCGCAAAGAGGCCACATGTAAGGCTGGGAACAGGAATCAATGGGTTTGGCAATTCCCCGACCAGCAGGGCACATTGATCATTTACTAAGATCCTTAGAAAGGAAGATCATAACGGAAGCAAATGGTCTGGGCTTTAGGCTATCTTAACGCCTTGCTCCCAGGCTATCTCATCCACGCCATCGCCCCCTTCCTCCTCTGGTCGTTCTCCTGCGTACCGAGACCGGAATCCCAAGTGCAATATAATATAGAAGGAAATGCAGAGCGGTGGCATCATCCCTAAGATGAAACCCGTCACATTAAAGGTAGCTGGTGGGGAAGCAGGCGTTACGTCGTCTGTGCTGTCGCCTTGACTGCTACTTGCTTGAGTGGGTAACACGGGAACGAGTGATTCTGAAATAAGGAAAGGTGATATTAATGATCGTGTATAAATTCAAGAACACTTGAATAGTGATAGCAATAGTAACAGAATGTTTAGTGCTGTGGCGCACAGGACCCCGTAAAGTCGCTACCATTCAGCCTGATAATCGTACGGTAAAACAAAGTGCATGAAACAGGTCTGGTGAGATAAAATTTAAAGTGAGAAGTAAAACTAATGCTATTTACAATTTTTAAAAAGTATGTATATAATAATAATAATTTTTAAAAAGCCTGGAGCCAACCTGCAATATAACGCAGCAGGACAGTTAAAATATAAGTTAAAAAAAAGGGGAGAGGTAACATAAGAGTGTGAACTAATCCAATTTTATCAAAACGAAACTTAAAAAAAAAAACTCCAACTCTTACAATAAACTTAGCTGCTTGTGCAATATTCTGGCCGGTTCAAGAACACTGTTAAGTTTAGTAAATTCAAAAATCTATTAAAACTGTTATCGGAGGAGGCTGAAACTGTCTCTTCAGTCAGTGAATTCATGCTGCGATAACCGCAAAGAAACTGTATTTACAGTTTAATTGTGTCTAGCTGGCCACACTATAATACTCTCAGCTTTAGTGATCATGAGATATATCATTTAACGCTTCTTCTCTCGTCGGTCTGACAGCAAATAACTGGTCCGGCAGTTAGCTCATCACTTCCACTAAAACGACAACAGCATTGGCTGAAGACAGTATATTGCTATTTAATTCTATTTCTTACGTCCAATCGCCCTAACGGGACATTGCAATTGCACCGGTAAACAACAAAGGAATATAAAAGGGAAAAAAAATAGGTAAAGTAATAATAAACAAATGTAATAAATAAACTCTCATTAAACTAATTAGCTCTGCAAAACCAGCATATAAATGTTAGGCCATTTTGGAGTAGTTATTTGTTTCACGTTTAGCATGTCTCATTTCGCTTTGTTTCACGTGTGATTTTGCATTGGGTTGTGTTGATGGTGGAGTTTTTGTTGGAGACAATAGACACCAGCAGGAGCCGATGAAGCGAAGTAAGATTGGAAAAATTACTTATAACTTTGTTACGGGCCACCCCCTTTTTTATCGAAATAATTTTAACAGACCATGGGCGTTTAATAGGCGATTTACGAGATAACTGATTTTTTTTTTCTTTAATTGTGTTTGGTTAGAGGATATTCAAGGGAAGTAGAGTTTGGTTGATATATTGGTAATGAGAAGACTAACTTGACAGTAGCAAGCACTAATGAAGTACACTGAAGCTTTGCCTGCCAATAAGAAAATTGCTGGTTTTTACAGTTTGTAAAAGTTAAAACTCTAAATTGAATGCCAAAAATTATTTTCCGGTAAGCTGTGGCATATATCAGCATGTTTGTTTTCTTGTTTGAAATGATTTGTTTTGTGTTGTTTTTTTTTTCACCTTGGAGACTGAGGCTAGCGCTGGCCTGGCCTAGGATGTTGGTGGCATGGCATGTGTAGTTCCCAAAGTCAGCCTCAGAAGTATCAGTAATCATTAAGGTTGTCACGAGCCTTGTTGCTTGGTGTGGCTCAACGTCCTGCACCGAGATAATGAAGTGACTGTTATTGAATGATGCTCCTTCTGTTTCGAGCACATCTTGGTCCAGTTCCTCATCATCCCGCGACCAACTGAGCTCGGCCGGTGGCCACGAGTCCACCACACACCGCAGTTCGATTGCGTACGACAACGCCTGCTCCACCCGTGGCTGCGGCACCGCAATTGATGGAGCATCTGCAACAAAATTAATGAAACTAGTAAGAATCGATAATTTGAACCCATAAGAGTTAAGTCAAATCCCATCTCTCATCAAGCTGTCAAACAAGCTTAAACATTCCCACAAAGCTCATAAGCTTTGAGCTCAAACAAAAACTTAAACAATCCCTCCGTGCGGTGGCGTTTTAATAGAAGAAGCCTCATTACTCTGTACAGAAACCCTTAAATTTAATTAAGCGTATGGAACGTTTTAAAATACAAATTTACAACATGCATGACTCTCGTGTACCAGAGGTCCCATGTTCAAGTCCTGCCTCAGCCACTCCTGGCATTTTTTGGGAAGATGAGGGCTGTGTGATGTCTCGTGCTTATGTCGATTGTGGCATGTAAAAGAACCTAGAAATTTCTGATGGAATGTACCTAGCAAAATTGTCCCTCTCTCCTTCTGGAGTCATGGCCAAGGCTGGGTGCGCATCAAAAGCTAAAGCTACACGGAGACATCCCTTCAAATTAGACGTCTGCCATAAAAATGAGCGGGCGTGCCACACTTTTATATCTTTTCTTATACCAATTTGGAACGCCCTTCCAGCCTCGTTGGTTTGGCCCCTTCTACTAACCTTTTTTAGAACAAACTTGATACATGTATTTAACCATCGATCCCATATCTTCACATTTTACATTGACTAGGGCATCTTACACTTTTCCGTTCCCTTAAATTTACTTGCACGCATCGGCATGTAAATTCACTTGGTTATGGACAAACAGAAAATATAGTGGTTACTATTGGAAATAAAGTATACTGAAATTGTGTTGTATACAAATTGAGTGATAAGATATAACTATTATAAATTTCTTCGCTTTTTAGTGCAACTTGTTACGATTCGTTCTGGATCAACTTATTAACAAATTTAAAAATTCAAAAAAAAATCTAAGAAACTATACATGATATTGTGGGAAATAACACAAAGTTCATTGTTACTGTGCTGCTATTTGGCAATTGTGATATTAGTTTTATTATAAATTTTACCATATTTATTGTTGCTAGTTTGATTTGCTGTCTAGACTAATTATATCGCTGTTTATGAATATTATTATTGTTTCACATTGCAACCCTCATCACGTAATGCTGTTTAGGCAATTTGATGTATTTTGAAGGCGCTTGTTCACCATTTCGATAGCGTGGCCCATATTCTAAACACATCATCCACTTTCCGGATTCTCCGTCATCCAATAGGCTGATGTGGGTCACGTGATCTCGTTTTAGTTAGGAAAATCACGTCACTGCTGCGAATAGTGTTGTTCCATTTCTAATTTACCGCTATTTTCTTTGTATTGTTCGAAGATTCTTCGGTGCTGCATCTAGGAGTTGAAAACGCGAAAGTTAAAGTTAATAAGATGGTGGTTTTTTTTTTGCAAGGTCTTGCTTGAGCTCTTTAGTCTTAAAAAATGTAGGGAAAAGGAGATTTATAGTTGTCAGAAAGGGGTTTCAGCTCAGAACTTACACTGCACGTCGAGCAGGACGTTCTTGGAGGCCCAAACGCCCCCGCCTTCGTCCGCTTCGCAGGTGTACTCTCCTCCATCTTGATGGTGGACTGAGCAAATGGTGAGCACTCGGCCAGGGAAAGCTAAGAAAAGGAAAAAAAAATGACACTTAGATTCTTGCAATGCTCTTTTATTATGCAGCTGCCCACCAATACAAATTTAATGTCCATCAGGAAGCTGCATTGGGAAAGCTGTGGCCTGCAAAAAATTCAACTAACTTCCGATGCACGCTTCTTGTAAGCTACTGATATAGGAATGCAAACAAATATGCAAGAAGCAAGGCCAACTGAGATTGAAGCAGTGAATGCAACCTCAATCTCAGTTGGCATTGGCTTGAAGTCATGGTTACAAAGCGGTAAGAAAATAATTCTCTTACTAATATTGTAAATCAAAATATTAAGTCAGAAATGGGTTCAGGGCTGCGGGGTGACAAACTTTGCTTTCAATATACAAGTAGAAAAAAATCACTCGACCTTCTATGGTAAATCCATTGCATTGAGCTCTGTCTGGTCCTTCTGTAGATTAGATAACAAAAATGGACTCGTTTGATGCTTCTTCTTCCTTTGTTTGTACATGACAAATTTTGAAATTTGGGCTCTGGCTTTAATTGTATTTACTACGTGTATAATGGTTGGATACAGCCGTAAGGTTTCATGTGGACTAAACAGTACAGCAACACTGATGTATCTGAAACCTTACAGGAACGTTTATTTGTGTTCCTTTACTGTATTGACTTCGGATCAGTTAAGTCTAACCTTAAAAAATCAAACGACTTCGTTTTTGTTTTCTAATTTGAAAAGTTTTTATGTTTTGTCTTTTTTAGTTTTTAAGTGTTGAGTTGTTTCACATGTATTGGTTAGAGGGGCTAATAATGGCCAGTTCTGGTCCGAGCTCCCTAAATAAACTAACTCTACTATGCATCTAAACTGATTGTTAAATACTGAATCGTATGAAACAAACAGACGGCTAAAAATATCTAGGTTTGTACTTAAAACAGAATACGTCATCGAAAACACACGTTGATCACGTGTGAAAAAAACTTAGGGGAATCATTCCAACATTGTATGAACTCTGTTGATACTTTAGTACCGCGGTATTTCTGTACTTCTGTTAGTTGACTACGCGTTTTGACTAGAAGGTCTATAAGATATGTATGTATGTATGGAGGCCTTTGCTCTGAATGGTCATCAATATGGTTATCTAGATTAGATTTAGGTTCAGTGTAAGTTTTATAGAGCAGCCTCATGTGACGTCATATTGGCTACCAAAGAGATAGCAGCAAGGGGCACTAGCTTAAAATGGAGGGCTAAACAACGGCACTTCTAGTCAAGGCAGTGCTTTGAGAGCGGATTTCTTAGTCTTAAAAAAACGTTGTTTTCTCCAATCCCTTATGCTGCTAGGTTGTAATTTGAAAATAAAGATTCGATTTGCTTAAAAATGTCAGCAACTGCCAACAAATCGACAAAAATCGCGCATTATAGGCCTAGAAATCCACTCTTAACAGCATTGTCTTCAGTAAGACACCCGTCTTTTTGCCCTCCAGTGCCCCTTGCAGCTAACCCAGTTACTGGCTCCAACCATAGAGTTATATACAATAATACTACGTCATGTCACTGCCCTATACAGGTCTCTAGACTCTGAATAAATCTGAATCTGAGTCTACGTCAGTGAACAAACCCTCTTGATGATATACCTTGCTATCGTTCACCCTCATTTAGCGTATGGTGTTAATGCTCGTGGAAGTACTTTTCTTAGCCACCCCCATTCCATATACAGGCCACAACAGTGTTTTAAAAAAAAATCGTTTGAAGGAAACGAAAGGATTATCCAACAAATCTATTTTTTTATTTTAAAAAGTGCAACGTGTGGTCTTTAAGGAAACTATATGTCAAATCTGTCCTGATGCAGCACTATGACAAGTACAAACACTTCACACTCCCTGTAGAAACACCAAGAACGAGTGGTCAAGCTAATGGACTATCAAAAATGATAAAAAGCAAATACAGAGTAAATAAAGGACTCGTCATTTGTACATACTCCAAAACTGGTCACAAACCGTTGTGTTGCATAACAAGCAGAAAAAGTGACATCACTTTACAAATTCGTGGCTTCAAGCATTGATGAAAAATCATTATTCACCGTCCTCATCTAGTATTGTATCGCTTTGTGGTATAATTTGTTGACAGTGCATAGTTATTGTTATTTTTTCTGTAGCCTGCACTCGTCAGGAATTATCTCTATGAGGGAGGCGCCTCATCCCATGTTAATTCCCTAAAGGAATCTTTACTTACTTGCCATTTCAC
This sequence comes from Lithobius niger, assembly GCA_023313725.1. Lineage (NCBI taxonomy): Eukaryota > Metazoa > Arthropoda > Chilopoda > Lithobiomorpha > Lithobiidae > Lithobius > Lithobius niger. The sequence continues at coordinate 40,288 of JAHWFP010141054.1, read as the reverse complement.
TGTACCGTTATTGCAAAACTAATACTAAAAGTAGGAAAGTAATTCCAGTTGGCAATTCCTTCCTAATCACTAGCATTTGACAATTACTACGATTCCTATTTCTAACACTGAAACGTTAACGGCCGTGTCAGTGATACTACTTCGCCTTTGGTTTCTAAAATCGTGGGTTTAATTCCCCGCTCAGGCAGTCTGACGAGTCCAAAAGGCAACATAACTAGGTCTGCATCCGTATTTATTTGAAATTTGAAGATCCCATTTGGCTGTCCGTCCTGTTTAAACTTTAAAATACACCAAGCCGGATTTGGAAGTTTATCGGAATCCTCTGTTTTGTCTTACCCATGTGGAGATGGGGCCGTGTGGCCCTCCGCCAAAAGACGTTGCGCTGGGCCGCTTCATCGGAAACATCACACCAGAATTGGACATGACTGCCCCTTGTTACCTCGAAGCGATGCTTGCCACGACCCACTATAAAAGGGTCGGCCGGGTGATGGGCCTCCAATGAGCCTTTGCCTGCAAATAAAACAAATTGGTCGTTCTGGTCATTGGTCCTTGGGGCAAGTAGGAGAGAGAGAGAGAGAGCGTTGTTTGTACTGACATGTAACGTAGACGGTGGCGTTTAGGCTGACCCGTTGACCCTCCTCCACGATCTGGCTGCACTCGTACGTGCCCGCGTCCGTCCACGAGACGTTGAGAACCGTCAGAATGGAGACGTGGGGAGCTCGAACACCCCGGCTCACAAACACCCTGTCACCACTCCCACCTTCAGGCAGAGTAGCATTGGGCAGCTTCAGCCAGGATACCTAGAAGAGAGAAGAAAAGGCATTAGTAAAAAAGACATATCTTCTCACTATATTCGAGCATCCTGCGCCAAATAGCTCTTGTAACATTTACCTAGGTTAGAGTTGAATGTAGCAAAACCGTTTGTTCTAGAATGTATAATTAGAATTCCGTTTCTCAGTATCATTGAAATATGCATACAGGACCTACACATCCTCATGGACAGGCCTTTATGCCGGTCCTGTTTGCAGTGACAAATTGTTTCATATTTTCAAAATTGTTGTGATTTAAGTTAACGAGGAGTTGCAACAGCCTTAGGGCCTTAGGGCTTCGGGCAGATGACCAGGAGTGGTTAACGCTCGTTAAACCCTTTTGAACGAGGAGTTGGCTCTTGTACCAGCTAAAATTCAAACCAAGCACAAATGCGAACTTTATTTTTCCATTTACTGCAAAAACACCTACACGTATACTCTTGTAATTGCTCCCTATCTATCATAATGTCAGGGTGTGGGCCTACAAGGTTTTTGTCAGACCAATCTTGGAGTATGCCAGCCAAGTTTGGTCGCCTGCTCTGTTGGGCGACATTGAGCGGGTTGAAGCAGTTCAACGGAAATTTACAAAATCGCTGCCTGGAATGCGCAATCTTACTTACACTGAGAGAACTCAGCACCTAAAACTCGAATCACTTGAACTGCGACGACTTAAGTCAGATCTAATTTTGGCATTTAAAATTCTGCATGGATTAGTTCGAACTAATTTGCCATTCTTCGACCTGAATGTAGAGGGACGAACTAGAGGTCACTCTTTCAAATTACAAATTCCCAAATTCCGTTTGGAGTGCAGACGACACTTCTTTTCGGTGCGAGTTATTGGGGCTTGGAACTCGCTCCCAGAAGCAATCGTTACCTCGACGAGTGTACCTGCCTTTCGTCGTCATTTGAATCAACTTAATTTAACTAAATTTTTACGACGTTTTTAGCACTCTACTAATTTCTCACAACATTCCCCTGTGGTCTCGCAACCAGCCACATATTTTATTTGTATTTTTAGTTGGGTTGGCAGTTAGTGATCTCATCGATCCTTGCCTTCCCGTTGCTCCTGCAACAAAATGTTTTATTATTATTATATATAATAATGTATTGAAAGCTACGTAGTACCCAAACGTGAAGTCAAAATTGATTCCAACCAATGGGTAAGGAAAACAAATGATGAAATATAACATGTATTAATCGGTATTACAATGGAAGAAAAAACTGAATTTACGAATTGATGCCGAAATTCGAGCGAAATTTAAGATTCTCATTGGGTTTTAGCAGGACCGCAACTGCATTTCTGGGGTACAGGGCAACCATAGAAACGCAACGTCATTTTCCCCCGAAAATTTGAGAACTTGTTTATCCATATTTTTTCTCAGTTTCATCCCATTCGTCCCATCACCCGTTTTGTATTAGCCCTGCTCCTTGGCATTTATGCGGAATGTACTGCTTGGAGGCCCCTCTTCAGTGTGGGACAAGGGATAGTGACCCAGCTGGTCTGGGCCCCCCCCCCCCCCCGCCACTTCCCTTACATGCGGTGTTGGGTTTCGAAGTCGTGATGTAATCGTTGTTTCGACGTCATAATCAAACACCAATAATCGATCAGGCAAAATCAAATAACAATCTACTAGAGTACAGAGATGAAGAAGGAAAAAAAAAAAACAAGTAAATGTAGGTTTACACGCGTTTATGCTAAACAAGTAAAATTTGATAGTTGTGGCCATACCATCACATCCTCAGAACACCTCATCGAATGTATCAAGAAAACGGTTTTTACGATCACTAAATTTATTTTGGAGCTTCGAACTTGCATATATTGTTTTTCCTTTAAGTAGTGATGGCGTGAAGGGACATGTTGAAACTGTTGAAATGTTTTCACGTCATTTCACTCTGGATTCCATTTTACTAACTGTTAACCTTCCTTGTGTGACACAGTTTTCTTACGTTTAGTTCAATTTCAATTTCCAATTTTGTTTATTACCGGACCTCGACCCTGATTCACGCGCCCGGATACAAAGCATAATACAAGGCCTCTCTATTACTACAAGCCTAAACGTACATCCAACCTATACTCATGTACCCTTGGTAACAGCAATCTCATCCTCTGTCACAGAAACACCGTAGAACCACACACAGATCACAACTTGGTATACGAGTCAACAATAGGTAGACGTTAAAAAAAACCGGGGATTCGAGAGCTGCTTCAATTAGAAAATAAGGGCAGATTATTTGTACAAAAAATAGTTAACGATAAAACAGGCTGCAACCCTGTTATAAAAATGTTTTGTCGTTGGGGAGGGTACTTTGACTTCCTCCCCCTCCAATTGTTTAGTCATTGGATTGGGGAAAGTGGCATCCTTGATTCAAAATTATTTATACGTTCCTTTTAAAATGCTAATTATTGTTTCACTAATTCAAATTCGGAAAATTCATTCGATCATGGCACGACGCAAAATTTTCCAGAATACGCCAGAGATATACTGCATAGGCTCTGCAAAGTCGCGAGAGGCCTCCACGAAAACGAAAAAAAGTGTCATGTAAGTTTGATTGTAATATTGGTTTTCGTAGGCGAATGTATGGACGCATTTTCGCAACGACTCGCGTTTGCACTCTCGCAGCTAGAATTTAATCGCGGTGGCAGAGGTGTCGTTGCCATGGTGACAACGATACCTGCATTAGCTAAATCCGACATCGTTTAGTAAATGCTTGCAGCCTTATAATCCGTGATAATAACATAAAGAATATTCCTCCTGACGAAATAATTTTATCAGTCGCTTCTGCACTCACATTATTGACTGTTTTTTGTTGCGAGCTGACAGAGCTCAAACCGCCGCCATGTGGTAATCTCAGATGATTTTTAGCTTTTAACTGCGAAATGCAAAGGCGAGTCGTTGCATAAACGTGCCCTAAGGCTACAAACTAATAATGCCTTGCGGAAATGCGCTACATTGGTTTTTCCTGTATCTCTGATTTTAAGGATTTTCTTTCTCCAGGCAGCTTACGTCCTGCTATCTACGCTTTAGGGTTTTTTTGCATCAAGGAGCAAAAACAAAGGTACTTGATAAACAGAAATACCATCAGTTTGTGAAAGAATGGGTCTCAGCTTCAACACAAATGTTCAGTTCAGAATTAACGTTAACGAACCGTGGGATGTCGAGATTATGGGCCTGCCAACTCAAGCAGGCTTCCCTGTACTACATTTAAGCTTGTCGTGTAGTCTGCAACCGGGCGGAGCTTTGTGTTGATTGCGCGCTACTGATAGCAAAAGGCGTTTATCAACCGTAGGGTATCATGACCCAGTAACAAGCAGTAAAACACAAATCGAAGGGGGCTTGTAAGATTCTAATCTCAGAAAGAAATAAGATTTTAATCTAGGAAAGAAAGAAAACACAGACAATTCTCCATCCGGTGATCAAACCGAGAACCTTTCGTTTAGGGACGGTACATAAATGACGTCACGAACACTGCGCGTTTTTACCTCTCCACCGGTCACACTTAAAGGCCGTTGCACTTTACTCCATGAGAGTTACAGTAAAGCAGTGTTTAAATTTTTTTAATAACAATTTTATCAATCGAAGAATTTATAAAGATCCTATCTTTGCATGGTTTCTAGAACATTTATAAAAATCAGCCTTTTCCATCCTGCAGAATTTAGGAACGTTTTCCTCGTAATTGGGAACTTGTCGGTGCAGACTACAAATAATTTAGCTGCAAAAAAATCATCTACTGGTTGCCTCAATTGGCATAAGAAACTTCTTTTTTTGGGTGGGGGAAAGGGGTTGGGAACTTAAATCATTTTGAGTGTGGGTGATCAGGATTTTTTTTCGTGATCTTGAATCGGTGTTGGTGAGCCGTCGAAAGTTTGTAGGTCGCATTTTCATTTCTTTCGCCACCTCCCTCCGGCCATAAATAATAGTCACTCCCTTACTTCCTAAAAAGCCGCCTTCCATGAGCCGACAGAATTATCTTCACCCCATTGGTTCAGAGGATTGTTCCATGCCGGGCTCACACGGTTAGTGAAGTGTTGGTGGGACGCCAAGTCCTAGTATGTAAATATGTCAGTTACCTGTCATGACCCCTGCCGTTCCACTGCTTGCTGGCCAAGCGAACGCAAAGATTGCAGCGATGATGGGCCCATCCATTACTCAGACAGGTAGACACCACTTTGTATAGGTTTAACTTTAAAATTCACCACTTTTTTTTGTAAAGTAGTTCAGTGAGAAAATCAAGGTAGTTCAGTGAGAAATTGTTAGATTGACAATTGTCACAGGCGTAAAGGTTTGTGGCTGCTGTATGATCATTCTTAATCGTAGATTGTACAAGGTACGCAAGTTTCATCAAGATGACGGTGCTTCTAAACCCTGAACGCCAAACAAAAGCAACCAAATATAAAGCTGAAACCTAATAATATCTGCCTGTTTGCTTCCTTTATTCGTTTTATAATATTACATTCTACATGGTCTATGGAAATATTAGCTTTCTACACAGTCTATCTTTCCGTTTTCTCGAAATGCACGGTTGTTCCAAAGTGTGGATAATAAGCTTTCTTCCATTCTAGGTGTAGGTATGGCTCGGGGACAATGATAGCTTGAATGACCTTACAATGGCTCAAAGTCATCACGATGCACACTTTTTAACTACACATCGTTGAAGACAGTGAAAATTGGAAATTTGGTGCTCGTACCAAAACAGAAAAAAATTCTTAACAGAATCCACAGCTTGGATTACAGGTAAGTGACAGGATTGACAGGCGATGAAAGGTAGGGGGGAGGGAAACTGCAGTGCAGGACACAAATGACATGCAACGAAGTGGTCCACCATGTGATTTTGCATGCTCTGGAGTGCTGCATTACAATTTTTTTTGTTACTTTTGAGCATCTTTAAATCCTAACGTCTTTCGAATTCTATTCTGTTTTTATTCTTCCGACAGCCGAAACGGTTTAGAAGGCCATAGCAACGACTTTGTCCTTCCGTCTGTCCGTCGCTGTTTTCAACTCCGTAATGGTACCAGATAGAGACAAACGGTTTCCACCATTAGATTCAGCGTTCGAAAGTGTTAAAGTGAATTAAAAAAAAAACCGGGGGTACGAAGTGCAAGTGGTCCGAAAGGGGTGGAAGTGTACAGAAGACAGGTTGCGACGGTTCTCTACAACTTTCAAATTTGCGCTGCTATTATGACGTGTAGTTTAAAAGTTGACATCATGATGACCTTAAAAAGTTATTTAAAGGTAATTCAAACTACAACCATTACGTGCTCCCCTCGTGCTAACCTTAGTTATGTGTTTAAATTTCATGGGTCGCCTTTTACGTAAATTTGGAGTGGAAGGTTTCTCCAGACTTATGTATTACCCATTAAATGGCGGTGTGGAAAATCTGGTTAAGTCGGGGAAAAGTCGGACATTTTTCAAATCTCTTAAGGAACCTTTGGAATTAGTCAGAAAAGTTGTGCTGGAAACCGTGGAATAATCAGCGGAATTTGGAAGTAAATTGGCCACACCCTGAAATAGTCTGTACGATTATGGTTGTACGCCAATTAGCTGAGTCAAAGTAAAGGATAGAACGATTGCAACATCTGGCGTCAGTTTCGACATAAACTCGTCACATCGGCCATCTTACGCGTAATAATAGGCTGCATTTACATAAATGGGATGATGTCCCTGCATTAGATACTGAACGCTTCTTCGCTTAATCAGACCACAGCGCTGTTATCTGCCTTCAAGACGTTAATTGGCGGAGCGGAGCGTGGCCTATTACGGACACCAAATTCCAAAAGATTGGTTGTAGGTTGGTTGCACTTTTGTAGTTTGGGGTGGCGCCCAAACGAAAGTTCGGATTGGAATGAAATTTGCTATATCGCTTGAAATCCCCAAAAGTATTGTTAAGCTCAAAATTACCGTAATTCGACCATTTATTACGAAAGAAATTATATTTTTTCGAATTTATCGATGTAACATTAACCATTGTAAATTTGGAATCCTGAGTAATTAAGGAATTCACACGAAGTATTTTGTAGAGATTGGTCTCAGCTTTCGCCCGTAGGTTCGTCAATGTTGACGCTCTCGTGCTGTTGCTAATTGCAACTGCACCACAATTGGCCTCACAAGTGAGACCTATCTCTCAATCTGCCTCCTTTCCAAGCATTCTGCAGTTGTCAATGTATTATCTTGTAACAATATATGTATTCCAATTCTGTTGTAACAACAATGTAACTCGTGCACTGCCTAGCCGACAATTGTAATAGATTATCTGTTAGGCAACAATGTAATTCCAACCCCTCCTTCATTCCAATCTGACTGCAGCCATCGTAAGTTGTTTATTTTCGATCATTCACTAGAAATTATTCCCCAATTTCCCCTAATTGTCCCCATTTAATTTACATCATGTCCCAAACAATTCACCACTATTCACCCACATTACATTAGTTTAAAGCAGGGATTTGTGTCGTGGCAGGCGAGTGCAACATCTAAATTACTGACCATTAAAAACATCTATCACCAATGAATCTGCTCTAAATAACTTTCAACCTTTCACCATCGTTTGCTCACCACATTAACATAACCGCCCCAGTCAAACTCCCTGAAATACACTGTACTGCTGGTAACAAAGTAAGCTCTTTAAAACACGGAAAATTAAAACGTCTTTGCTTCCTTATAACTAATAATCTTTTCCAATGTATTGCAACGAAGTAGGCAATCAAAGAAAAAAAAAGGATTCCATTAATGACATAATTAGCTTCATTTGAAAAAAAATGCTCGGAGAATTCCCTCCAACATGGCGACCAAAAGTGCCGTTTAGTCTGGCTAAGGAATTTCACATTTCTACCTTAAATACTCGTAGGGTGACGAAGGGTATCTTAAATAAAGTAAAGTAAAGGGTGACGAAGCTGTTTACACGAAACGAAAATAATATTGGTATCAGACAATAGGTTTATACAACAGTACGAAAAGCGTCTTCCTATAATAGTTTCGGAATTCCTTGTTACTACGGCAACACAAACTCTCAACACCATGATGCGTCATAAAAAGCAATCTCGAACACAGTTTTTAAGTATATTCAATACGCAGCGCCGATTTCTGGGCCTAAAACGAAAAGGCTAATATTGGGGTTAATGGTACCGTATGATGCAGCAAAATACTCGCCATGATATAAAAGCAGAAAGTAATTTTAATTTTCGGCATCTAACTTGTGTTTTATAAAACTATAAAAAAAATAGGTGGATGGCTCCACGTCAACAACTATCAGGGCCCGCCATCTTGAATGCAGTATTCAAGATGGCGGACCTTGACAGTTGATGACGTATCCCCCTATTTTTTTATTTGTACGTTTTTACTTTATGAACAAGGTACAAGTCAGATGCCGATAATTAAAATTGTTTTCTGCTATAATGGCATTCCGAGAATTTTTCAGCGTGAGACGGCGTCTGTAACCTCAACCAACTTATGCTTGCAAAGTAAATCAACTCAAGACTAAGGGCTCCAGCAACACTAACACCAAGACGCTTACGGAAATATAAACAACTGGTGAGGTACAGTAGCACGTGTGTATGTCCGAATTAAGTTTTTTCAAATTTTTGCGCACACTGGCTAATATACGTTAATTTTCGTTCGCCTTGCTCACTCAGTCAGCGCAGCCTGTGACTCAAATCACCCCCCCCCCATCCTATGATCACTTCTATTATATTCTTTCATGTTCATGTTGGCGGAAATATTGAGGCTCAATGAAAGGCGGTCTCAAGGCTCATACTGCCTTTGGTTGATTATTTAACTCTTCAGAGTAGTGCTTGAAAGTAGTGATCTTGACTTATACGATCTTATTATGTAGATTACCGAGAATGTGGAAACTAACCGTGATGGCATCGAAAAGGATGAGTTAGAAAGCAAAAAAAAGTACTAAGGTTCTAAATTTAGAGTAACGGTGCTTCAAACGGTGCTTCGAGATTGCCGAACTTTCCCCTATAGATTAATTTTCCTGTGGAACTCCATTCCGGATAGAATAGTTACATCTTTTAGTGTTGCTGCCTTTAAAAAGGGTATCGATGGTTTTTTTTGGTGATGCTCTAGTGTTTCGGTATGTTGATTAGCTGAAATGAGGTTTTGTGTTTTTGCATGCTTTTTTGTATTTTTGGCTGCACTCTGACCTGTTTATGGATTTTGTTGTATTTTCCTTTTTCCTTGTTAGTTATTTATAAATATATATATTCGTATCTATCCACTCTCGCTTTCGGAAACTGATAGTGCTTTCGCTTAGTAAATAAATAAATAAATAAATTAGCGTAGCATTAAGCAAATGAGTCAACATTACCGGAGAGTAGACATGAGGTCTTTTCATAATTCTCCATCCAATTACATTTCCTATAAATAATGATTTACTTGATGTACGCCGAAGCACGTTCGAAATGGCGAGGCGGTCCATTTCGTTTCTGTTTATTAGACAACATGCTCTAACAGCAAAGTTACAAGGCCAAATTGTGTTATACATATTACACATATCACGAAACATTTCGAAGTGGTTGACCTCTTTTGAGTCACTGGATGGAACATGTCACTTTATCTAATGGCGTGTCGCTCAAGAATACACTTAGAAGATGGTGTGAGGCAGAAATACAGTCATCCATCGATGCTTTGGCGTTCTCTGCTCTAGCCTCATCCTATATTGACGAGGTAGAAAGCAGTATTATAGGCAGCTTCACGATACAGCTTCCAAGAAAACCTAGGAATGGATCGGATCGGATCGTAAGGATAACCTTAATCAGTAACATTCAAGTGATCACAACTTTGCCATGATCCAGTTTCTACGAAGGCTAAAAGTTCGTGTTGGTGTTATAAACCCAGTTGCATTGTCTATATACAGGGCGATCAGTGACCCAGCTTGATAGCTAAAGAACTACTGAACGATATGTTATGAGACCTGGGTGATGTGGTGAGGCCAAGAGGTGCCATTGATGACAAGAAATGGATAACCTTGCCGAATGTTATCAAGGTCATTCAACTGCTAACTTCTTAAATATGCATCACACACCATCAGTATAAATTAGGAATATGTAGGGAACAAAGAGCAATGCAAAAAAAAAAAAACAACGAAAATCAGACCAGTTTTGCAGCACCTACGAGTTCTCGAATTATGCGTCTTGTTTTGGTTTCATTTGGTGTAGTTACGAGAAGTCCCACCCACGCACCAACAGGTATGTGGGGCTTTTGATCCAGGGCGGCACCGATATTGTCCTTTTATAGGACAGCCATGGTCGGTGACGCACTGGTCAGCCTCAACGCGCATGTGCGAACCTGCCACATCTGACAACGATCGCACCTTGTATTACAGAGAAGCCACTTAGGGTTGCTTCGAGTGGCTCCCGGTATTAGCTTTATCTCGTGAAACCAATCTGCGACAACAGGCTTCAGCCAAACTTAGTATCTATCAGTCCTTCTCAGTGGTGACCTAATGTAGGGTTCGTACATTACAGGCGAAACCATTTTCAAGGCTTTTTCAAGGCTAATTTGCAACCAATTTCAAGGCTCTTTGCTCGGTAGACTATTAAAATTACATTTTAATTCCAGTATTTTACCAGCTGTCATTGTTAGCACTACTGCGTTCTTAGTTTGCAGCAGTGGGGGGGTCTCTTCCGAGCTTTGTGCATATTACTTTTCCATTGGCTGTTGATTTTTCTGGCGCCACTGACGTCACAATACACCTCGACAGTTACGCACATGCGCACAAGGCAAACCAGACTGGAGCCAGTGACGTTACATGAAATATTGGCGGAAAAACTACTTAATGAGTTGGGGAAGGACCAACCTTCCTGTATAGAGCAATGACATTTGCCGCCATATTGGCAGCAAATTGGCAGCAAATTGGCACCAGTATCGGTTTTGGAGGGCATAACTACAAGGTGCACTATACATAGAAATGGAGGGAAAAACAACGGAAGAGCGTATTTCTTAGGCTTAAAATAACGTTGTTTTCTCCAACACCAAAAATCGCGCGTTTTAGGTCTAAGAAATCACTCTTCACAGCATCGACTTCAGTATGACGCCCTTCTGTTTCTCTCTGCAGTGCCCCTTACAGCTAACCCATTAAGGCTCCAGCATAGAGTTATATGCAATAATACTATGTCGTGTCACTGCTCTATACTATCGTTTCACTCGTTTTTTGGTTTGCAGTAGGAATCTAAACCGTCGTAAAAAATGACGACCATTATGTCCCTTCCAGCAATGGACAAGAAGGAAGGAATAATACAGAAAGCAGAGCAGAACTTGTTCAGCTGCCCCTTATGGCAAAAATTGCTTGCACTGCACGGGACCTCTCCCTCTCAGTTTTCTGTCTCCAACCCAATTACAGTGAAGCACTGCTCTAAGGCACCTAAATTAATATTCTGTTATGGCATTAACCTCATTCCAAACAAAATACGCTTACAGAATTCAAGACCGCGTTTTTAAGGGTCAGAAAACAAAAATTCCAATTTTCAAGGATTTTAAGCCTTGAATTTTCGGTTTTCAAATGTAAGGCTTTTCAAGGAATTCAAGGCCGTGCACGAACCCTGCTAATGGTTGTAAACATGCATGCAGGGAGGCAAAGCTAACTTTGGCGTCTTGTCCTCCTTTCTGGTGTGGATGCCAAGAAGCCTAGTTTACAACCTTTAGGTCACGACTGATAAAGACTGAAGAGCTACTTAGCTGTGCCGGAGCCTGTAGCCAGGATCCGCCCCGGTAGCGCAGTAGTTAGAGTGCCCGGCTAGCCAGCAGAAAAGTTCTCGGTCCGAGTCCCAATCGGAGCAGTTGTTGTTCTTTCTTTGTCTCAGATTAGTGTATCTTGTATCCACACAAGGCCAGTCTATAATGCGAACTGGTTGCTTTGTAGCCTTTATCATGTAATTTATTCCTTATTCATCTTTAAGGAATCGATGGAATATTTAGAGCTGAAGTCATGCGGTTGACCTATTAAATTAATCTCCTCGTCGCGTGCAAAGGTTTGCGCCAAAACGATGCTGCCTTATCTTTCCGCTCAGCTTGAATAATCCCCCTGACAGATTCTAACTCCCAATTTCCGAGAAAAATTCCTCCGTTACTCGATCGTCACGCAATTACGAGCAATTGAACCAATATCGCACGTTCCTATTAGCGACGCCCACTTTCCATAAATTTCGTGTGCGCATCGTTGCGAGGCGTGGGTCTAATCAGTTTAATTACAAACATTCTTAGAAACTTTAAAAAAAATGCTTGAGTGATAAAAATACGACTTTACCTGACGTAACTAATTGTGGAATTTTTTTTAATATCGTCAAACAAAAAACAAAGATTTAACGAATGATAAAAGTATTAAGTACGTCGTAATGATTCCAGGCCAATAGGTAAGGGAGGGGGGGGGGGGGGGGGGGGGGGGG
>JAHWFP010141054.1:3608-27999 GCA_023313725.1 Lithobius niger | reverse complement strand
CCCCCCCCCCCCCCCCCCCCCGTCAGAAATTTCTAAAGTTCATATTTTTAAGGAAAAAAGTGTCCGTAAGTTCCCAGATTTTAGGATAAAACCTGCTCTAAGCCCCCGAATTTATGGACAAAAATGTCCCTAAGGTCTGAATCAAAGGAAAAGAAATAAAATTGCAGCATGTTGCGGCTTTGAAATGAAGTTCATCACTACTTTAGTTGGTTTCAAAAAGCTGAGTAAAAAAAAAAAAAGTTTCATCGTTTTCACCTTTCACTCAAAGTAAAAATGGTGAGCTTTGTGCTCTTTGGGGGTGAGTTCAGGTTGTCACTGCAGCGTCTTCAAAGAATTTGTTTGCGAGCACCCCTGGTTTCTCGAAAACATTATTTTAACACCATTTCGGTGAGTAAGGGGCTTCAGCTTTTCGGAGGGCATGGTAGTGACAATCTGAAAATACTCCGAAAGAGCTCAAAACTCACTTTTAATGTTTTCAGTGCTTCATTTAAAAAAAAATGTCCTGGCTCTGGCAGATATTGTTTTTTTTTTTGAGTGTGGAAGTTAGTCATCGTGGACAAAATTAAAACGTTTCACCATTTTTCATAATAAAAAAAAGGCGAGAAATGTTGACTTACGTCTCCCCCCCCACCCCCTGCACTGGTGCAACTCGGTCACGTGCAAACCTATCCTTTGTGCCCCTCCCCCTCCCCCCCCCCCCCCCCACCAATGACCTAAATTTGGTATGGTTACAGCATTATAGTGTTTATAGATCAAATAGTTATTTACTTTCTATATTTCCAGACCGAAACTAGTTATTTACTTAACCTTTTCAAAACGCTACACATAAAAACGATTTCTAGATTGAGTTACGTGTATTTAATATAACAACAGATGTTGCAGACTGTTTCTCTGCTCGAGAGTATACGGTACAAAACAATCGGGCTGGGCTGGTTCTCCCCCTCCCACCCCCGAGGTTGGTAACCCGTGGGTTTTGCCCCGTGGGTTCTCACCCTGTACCGATGCTGACGTCTCCCCCCCCCCCCTCCCCACTCCCTATCTTCAATAGCTGGCTTACGGGCCATGGGTTCGGCATTTTTGTCTCTGTCGGGAAAGTCCCCGACCTGAAATTACTTGGCAGTCACGCTGTACAGTTGAAAAATTCAGAAGGGAAGCCCTGAAACCCCATAAGAGACTTGTGGATGGGCATCTGAACCGAACTGTTAATTTATTCATGAGGACCTTGAAAATTTAAAGTGTTTGCAGTGGTAGAGCTCAGCTTAGCTGCTTGAAAAAGCTGTTGGTAACTAGAAAGGGAATTGGGCTCCTTCATCAGCTACAGGATGTACTCTGGCTTATAATTCTTGACATTCGCTTCAAAGATGAACGATACGCGTGATAAAGATTTTTGCCCTTCTTGTCCCTACCAAGTATGGTTCGTTCTTCGATTTCGTGCGTCCCCTGCCACGATCTGTCGGTTAGATTCTGCGGGTTTTCCCCGCTCGTTGCAAGACTTTTTTTCTGCTTCAAAATCGTCTAGTAATGTTCAAAATTGAGCCGATTTAGCTAAACAAGAATTAGTTTGCTTCTGGTGACTTAGCGTTAAGACTTGAGAAATTAATTTCAGCAAATTTTACACGTCATTAATTGAAAGAAAACTCGAGTCGCCGATTTGTGGATTAAATTACAAAACTAGTGACAAATTGGGAAAACCTTAATCAAGGTAACCTAAGTTCTATAAAAGTTGTGATATCCACCCAAAACAAAAGTGGTATAAGAGAAGCCGCCAAGTCCCAAAAAAGGTCGGCCTTCGAAAGTAGTTATAGCACTCAATGAAGGAAAGGCCGCCGTGGTTAACCTATTAACCAGCAAACTTGGCGCATTACCCATTTATTTAATTATTTGTGAGCTACAAGTGATTATAGTTACCTGTTAATATGATGGACTGCATAAATGTCATTGCGGAGCCATGGAATTGTACAATTCTAAGTCCAACATGTTTACTACTAAAGAAGACGGTAATGCGCCAAGTTTGCTCGTTAATAGGGTTAACCTTGGCCGCCTTTTCCTAGAATGACATCACTATTCAAAGGCCGACCCTTTTTAGAAACTTAGCGGCTGCTGATAGACAGGTTTTGGTCAAGTTGAAGAATCCAGGCTGACATGGGCCAGGCAATTTGTTAGATTATTTACTACGAATTTTCGGACACCACTGGTTCCACATCAGGAAAACGAACACTAAATAAAAATTGATGTTGAACAAACACACAGAACAACAGGTGGCTAATTGGTACAAACCTAAAACAATCACGCAATGCAATTGGTGGCGGGCCATTTGCAATGATAGTAGAGTGGATCATGAGAAAAAATTAAATCTCACAAAATCTTTAATTTCCAACCATATGTCCATAGCTGTAGTTTTGTCGCGCTCCCAGTCGAAGCCATGGTGCCAGAAGGAAAGAGGGACAATTTTGCTAGGTAATTCCAATCAGAAATTCCTAGGATCTTTTACATGCCACAATCGACATGAGCACGAGGCATCGTAGGGCCCTTCTCTTCCCGAAAATGTAAGGGGTGGCTGAGGTCAAGATCGAAACAGGGACCTCATGCACATGATCTGGTCGTGCTAACCATTAGGCTACCTTGTCCCATACACATGTCTATAGCAGGATAATTTTTGGCAATTATTTTAACACCGGTGTTTAAATATTGTCAAGAATTGCCCTGTTATGGACACGTTGTTGGAAACAAAAACAACAAAAAAAGATTTTTTGAGGTTTAATTCTTCCATGATCCTCTCTGCTATCGTTGCAAATGGCCGCCACTTGTATTGCTCGATTGTTTTAGGTTTGTACCACAACCAATTAGCCACCGTTTGTTCTGTGTGTTTGTTCAACATTGTAATTAGAAATTTTGTATGTTTGCTTTCCTGATGAAAAACCAGTGGTCCGAAAATTCGTAGTAAATAATCTAATAATCTAATCTTATCTAATCTAATCTTCATTGCCTTGCACTTGTTCTTCAGCCAGTTTTGGTTTTAGGTAGATTTACATAGAAAACGAACGACTAATTGGGAAAAACTTAATTAAGGTTATGGAAGATGCAACGAAGAAAAGGAAGATGGCATTCACTCCTCGAACTAGCAAAAATTAAATAAATAAATAAATAAATAACGATACTTCTTGCATAACATATCTTGTTTTAAAGTCATCACGCGGTATTATTTTATGGAATGGTAATGAAATTTAGCAAAGCAATAAATGGATTAACGGCCTCTTAAAATTAGATACTTAGTGTCGGAAACGAAGAAACGACAATAACGAGAAAGAAAGTAACAGAGCAAAAATATTTTTATGCGGCAACATAAACCAGCAGTCTGTAGGAGTCGGGGCACTTTCCTGTAATACACGTGTGCTGTGCAGCCAAGCTGAACCAACGTAGACATGATTTGCCCGAAGCGTCGGACACGGGGAGATTGGAGAGGTGGAAAAGCAAGTGACCCGCGCAAAGCTTGTGGCCCAAGGAGCGTTACCATGACAACCTCGGCCAATAGAAGTCATATTTCACGAAAAAGAAAGACAAGACTGGCGGCGATATGAGTGTCGGATGCGTTTGGTTTTGACGGCCAAAGCGCTTTGAAAAATTAATGAAAATCGATTCAGGAAAAAGGAGGGGGCTGACTTCCGGGAAAGTATCCGTGATCGATTACCCATCTAAGGTGGACCGACCCGATAAGGCCCTAAACACACGTGAGTCTATTAGACCAAACCCCAAATCTTATTACTCTTCGATCATGTCAGATTTAACCTCGTTTTGCACGGAGTCTTGAATTCCAATTTTCGATTGTCTCTTTCTCAACCGAGAACAATCAAGTTAGGTACCGTTTTTGTTTTTACATGGTTTTAAATGCACCGATATGTCCAGATTTTTCAGGTATTATCCCACTGCAATTTCCCGCTGTATGTAGTCCCAGAAATAAACATTGCGTGGTAAGTACGTGTTTTAAGTGAACCGCGCTATATCACTCAATTTCATTTTGCCAACCGACATCTTCGAGAATATTCGGTCGAATGGAGTCCTGGTCACGGGATGTGACCTTAATAACGGGTTCAGTGAGTTATCTTTATACCAGTGGAGGATGAGGCCGTAGCGATTAAGGCGCTATGCAAGTGATCTGGGGGCAAACAGGGTAGCCGGTTCGAATCCGGATCATGCCACTAGGACGAAACGTAAGTGCATAAAGTGGCTTACTGAATTACGTTATTTCTAGTGTATAATTTTCGCTGGTGGCTAATTTCCAATTTTCGACATCTTTTTCCCATTTCACATTAAAAAACCGGAGGGAAATATGGCTGAAAAAAATTATTGAAAACACGTAAATAGATTAGCCGGGCTTAATTTCTTTTCGTAAACAGCTGAGCAAAACTCGCTACATAGCTCTTCATACAGCCCAGCTGCGTACAGAAAAAAAAATCCGTTTAATCCGACTTAATTCACTAACCTAACCAAACCTAACATAACCTACCTAACCTAACCACACAGATCAGTAATAAAACCAATTTGCACTCAATCATAGTGTGTGCTAAGTAACGAAGTTTCGTAACGAGATCCGACTCGCTTATCTGAACCGTTGACGAAAAAAAATAAACGTCTCGGTCGCAACAAATAACTTTTTGTGCACTCTACCGGATCTCAGGTGTCAATCGGATCACGGTATTGGCCGGCCAAGTTTCGGTTGCCCGGACAAGTTTTTACGTGCGGGTTTCTGATGTTATGTAATTAGTCGCACGAACGCAACAGCGAGAGCGAGGCACGTAATTTGAAAAAAAATACAAAAAGTTAAAAATCATCATTTTCATGGGATTCGAAAGGTCCGTGTAAAAAAAGATACGTGCGTCCCGGCCGTATTACTGGACGACCATGTTCCAGGATACAGAGTAAAGAAAACCTGATTTACATCGAGACGGAAATTATTTTTCTTTCGCAACACCACAGCACAAACATAACCTTACCTACCTAGCCTAACAACAATAACAACAAAACCACAAGAAATTGACAATAACAAAAAAACAAAAAAAAGCAGGCGTGATTTTTGAAGTCCCGAATGCACTATCGTCTCGTGCATCCTAGAACATGGCCGCCGCTTTAACGCAGTTATATCGTCCTAGACGACCGGGGCTATCGTTCTACGTGTTTTCAAAACGTGTTTGGAGAACTTAAAAAAAACATTTACCGATTTTTTAATATGAAATGGGAAGAGGAGGATGATCTGCATTGGTAAGTACCAAAATGGAGTGATTTGCCGCGGTCGGTTCACCTAAACTACATAATAACCCGCTGCCTGATGTTGATAAAACGTTTCAGTTCAAGTGGTTAAAATGTGATCTAATTACGATTAAAACTGAAAGCCATTGACAGTTTTAAAATTGTTTGGTAAGCAATAAAACAAACTATTTTTACCGGAGGTTTTTAAGTTCCTGAGACCCGGCGTCCAGTACACTACATTGCACGCCTACAAGTCGGGGTAAAAAGTAAGGTTCCAGGCGCAACACGAGCTTTGTGAGGGGTCATCTGGGACTCCGAGTAAGGCGAGCAAGCACAGCCTAGTGGTCAGCGTCCTCGTCTCGAGAGCAAGTGAATGCCGGTTTAAATCCCACGAATAGCCCAACTAGAGTAAAAAGTCGTACACTCATTATTTAGTAGAGAAATATGCCTAACACTAAACGCGCTCCCACTGAACAAGCAACGCGTCAGCATTGTGCACCAGCACTAAAAGCCACACTGCCTGGTAATTGTTATCAAGACCATAGATTTGAAAGATAACTAGATATTGGAACTTACCTCTTCCCAGCCTACGTGGGGCCCCGGCGGTAGTTGCGGTGCCGGTTAATACTAAAGCCGCCTCTGGTAATGCTCACAGTCTCCCACGTGGTAAAGCTTTGAATGCGAAGCAACACGGGGGCAAAGCAATACGAGAGGTATCAATAACGGCAACTACCACCAAGGCCCCGCATAGGCTTGTTAGGTAAGATGTGGTACATATCTAGCTAACTTCCTAACATATATCAGGACGTCGCAAGAGATGAAAAGTTTTGCGGTAAGGGACGGATTTTGGGAATTGGTAGAATGGCGATGGCTGGTGGAAATTGACGGTGAAACGGGTGATAATAAAGATCGAGTCGGATTGCCTTTGTACGGATGGTAATTTATGGTTCAGGTTGATTCGCACGATGGTCAGTAAACGAATGCTCGCCCGACTTAACAAAAGATCCTCCTTCCTGATCTGAATGAGACGGGGGTGAAATTTATGAGAATTTAGGGGACACGACAGGACTAATTGGGAGGATTGGGGAAGCGAAAGTTCGGGGGGGGGGGGGATACATTTCTGGATGATATTTACCAAAGTTTTGCTGAATGTTTCTTTGGTGAGTTGGCGATGAGAATGGGGCACAAGATAATGATTTTCCTAGGGCTCCAGCAGTACAAACAGTCACCTGGGCAACGTATGGCCTTTACATTGCAATAACAGTGTTGACAATTGTTGTTGATATTGTTCGACAATTATATATAATTTTATCCTTGGAGGAAAAGCAATTGTTGCGACATATCTTGGGCACAAGGCTGACTGAGGTAGTGATGTTGGCCTGAGCATGGTTTTAGCAATAATATTGAGAGGCCAAAATGGGTCGCTAGAGGATTTGTTTGTATTTATATTTTTAAGTTGACTGTCGTTTTTCCAGATTGTCAGAAATATTCGTGTTTTTAGGCTTTGTATATACATATGGCAAACCGTAAAAACCCGTAAAAAAAATGCAATTCAGGCACTATTTGGAGGGGACGCATTTTTAGGAAACATCGTATGTAACAGCAACAAATTAGGCGAAAAACGGAAAACAATTTAAAACTTTATCGCTTGAGAACGTCTCTTGAAGAATTTATTCCTGGTCTGGCTTTTGGTCTGTGAATGTTTGTGTTTGGACACGGCATCGTTTATTGATCTTGGAAATGGACTAGCGTTCTTGGAGTCTGTAAGGCGCACATGGCTAACAGGTTGCATTTGACCTTAAGCCATATTGACGCTATCCGTTTAAAGAGAAGCAGTTTGGACTATTAAGTACGTGTATGTCTCAATTTCTGGCTCCATTTTACTTAGTGATACACAACGTACGAATGAGATAATTTTCATATACTGCATTTTACGTAATTAAAAAGCAGTTTTTCATGTTTTGTTTGATATTTGTTTCAACGCAATAGCTGAATGACACTATGTCGTCGTCGTCGTTTCCCCCCTCCCTGTTTAGACCTAAGAATTCTGCTCTCTATAGGCTAGTCAATTTGAGCGAAAAAATGGTGAAACCGGAAACTAATTGTAATAGAAGTAAACTTTGCTGTTTCTGCCTCAGAAAGACTTGCTGAACAACATACTAAAAGTCTAGAAAAATCCAAGTGGCGGAAGAGGTCTAAAATGGCCGCCATCTTGGAAAAATCGCTTCCGGTTGTTGCCTTTCGCGTATATCTCGTTACTTGTCACTCCTACGACAAAATCGACTATAAAGAAAATTAAAGTACACAACATTTCCTACAAAACATGTCCTATTTACTTTTTATGTTGGAACAATGGTTTGGTTGATATGAAGCATTTTAACTTAACATCGCACAAAATAAGTCTTTGTTGTGTTTTGAAATATAAAAAAAAAACATTATAAAATCACCTGTGCCATAAACAGCGATATCATGTGAGATTTCTATGTAACAAAAGCCTACATCGGTCACAATTATTATCTTGCTATGCCAGACTCTTGGCTGTTTCATGGTTTACATTAATTACATGCTGCTCCTTTGGATATTGCTGTAGGCTAGTCGATTTACATGCATACCTGAAGTAATTGTAATAGAAGTAAACTTTGCTGTTTCTGACTCAGAAATACATGCTGAACAACGTACTAATAGTCTAGAAAAATTTAAGTTTTTTTCTAGTCTAGAAAAACGTTTTTTTTTTTGCTGTAACTCCTTAACCGTCAACAAATCAAGAGCATAATGTAAAATAAAAACGTTCTGGACACAATTCTGGACAGAAAAGGTGATATACATCTTTTACGTAAACGCAACCTTTAACCCGAAAATCGTATTTAAAGTATATCACTCTTAATTCGCGCGAATGCTCCGTTTTTCAATTGGTTGTTGTAGTCATTTTCGTATTCAAAGTGTTCTTGCGAGTTTGTGATTTACCTTCAGCAGGGTTGGGTTTTTGCCGGTAAAAACAGCATTTTGCCGGGACAGTGGCAAAAACATGATTTTTACCGGTTACTACGTCTCAAACTGGCAAAAACCAGCAAGCCGCTTCATACGCTTATTTTCACACTAAAAGATATTCTTTTCACAATGTATTTGCAAATTGTCGACAGTCAGTTGCATAAATTTGCATAGATATTGTGAGAAAAATATCTATTACTGTGAAAATAAGCGCATGAAAGGTGAATAAGAAGTGAATATGAATTTTCAAAGTAAAAATTATGTGACGTTTCAAGGGGAGCTTTTATAATGTGCCAATATTTGAATATTGAAGGGCACACTTTTTATTTTTATTTGTCTTCAAATAGTTGTTTGCCGTATTTTTAGCGAAAAGTGCAAAAACCATGGCAAAAAACCGGTTTTAATCATTTGGCGGTAAAAACCTGCCAACCCTGACTTTTAGTGCCCCATGCAGCTAGTTCATCGACTGATTTCTGATTCTAACGCTCCAACTAATATGGTGTTTTTGCTTCCGCCGTTCGTTAGAAAGTTGATTATTTATTTCTTCTGCCAAGCATACGCGGACCCTGGCGAAAGCCGCGGCTAACTTCTCTGCTAATCCTTGGTCTTCGAAGCAGCATGAAGGCAAAGCATTATAAAAAAAATATTAGTAGCCGCTGCTACCAGCAGGGACCCGCGTAGGCTTGGAAGAGATGGATGCGATAGCTAGTTGACTTTATCCACCCAAAACCAAAACTGGTAAAAGAGAAGCTGCCAAGTTTCCAAAAAGGGTCGGCCTTTAAAATTAGTGATATCATTCAACCAGGAAAAGGCCGCAAATGTTAATCCTATTAGCTAAGTTTAGCCGTCTTATATTCGTCTACCTTTTTTTTTGGAGGTCTATAAATTGTCGCATTGAACATTTCCACATTTGCCATTGTCCAGTTAGCCGTTACGTGAGTCAAACTGACACGGTCTGGTTTATGTGCATGCTTCACATGCTTGACTTTCTTCAATCCCAGTTTTGCGCACACTGGCTAACAAACGCTGATTTTCGTTGGCTTCGCTGACTCAATCAGCGCAATCACCTTAAAGCTGCTCCTCCAGATTTTAATGTTAATCTGTGCAATGAAGCTGGTCTTGCTCACTCAATCAGCGCACCCCCCTAAGTTTTGTTTGTCCCTGGTCCTTCCTCTTACATTTCCACAATTTGCAAAGATCTGGGCTGCCAATGAGATTTATTTTCAACATGATAAGATATGCTTTTAGTTGCTTACAGTTAATAGACACATGTAACTTAGAACTGTGAACGTACAAAAGGTCATACTGTCTTATGTTCATCTCTACCTATTTTGTTGAGAAATTTTATGTCTGTATAATTAGCCGTTAAATTAGCCAAATTGAGAATTCTTTTGTTTGCTTTCTTCGTTCACATTTTGTTACATCTAGTTAAATTTATAATCTATGTTTCTGCTCTATACAATTGATTCCTTTTAGGAAATTTGGAACACATTTTCAAAGTTAGCATGTCCCAAACTGGCACACATATTTACGCTCAATATTTATGATTTAGTCGATATTCGACGGCCTCGCTTCGCTCCAAAATGTTTGGTTAAACTCACCGGACTCTGGCCGTAGGATGTTTCGCAGGTCAACGTAACTTCGTTCCCGATTTCGACATACTGGTCATCTGAGAGGGTGATAATGGCGCAGACGCTGCACGTGATGACTGCAAAGAAAGAGAGCGAATGGTTAATTGAGGAACCAATGAGAAAAGGAAACGGGAAAGATGGGGAAGTGCTGCCCATTCCCCTTTATTGACACCATTTCCTTTCCGTGAACTGAAGAAAATGATGATTGGATAGTGAAAATGATCACTGCAAACGTAGAATAAGGTAACACAAAAGAAATCCCGCCAGGATGCGTGGAAGCTGGGCAAAACACGGTCCTACTTCTGACCCTTCCCCACTTACGGTCAAAAAATAACGCCCCCCCCCCCAACAAAAAGAAATGCACCCTTCGTATGCCTATTGGGACTGGTGATGATTTCGTGTAGTTAAATTAAGTAGCCCTCCACACCGACAAGTTGCCACTAGTAGTTGTAAGGAAAATGTGCCTTATTTTTAACGAAAGGACAAAGTTGATTTTAAAATGTTGTATAAAACACCGATGTTCCGTAAACCTATTTATTGTCGAGTTTCATACAATAAATGATGAACACACTGTACACCCACTCACACCTCTAACATAGTCAGCACCTGAAAGACAAGGAACCAGGAGGCAAGGCTTTTCTAGAAAGTTTATACTCTTAGTACTTTGACAGCTTCAAAACAGTGTAACACTCCACATCAAGCCCCCCCCCCCCCCACCTTCCCCTTGATATGTGGAGTGTTTACACTGTTTTGAAGCTGTCAGGGGGGAGTGGCAGATCTAGACTGGTGGGCGTGGTAGGTTATTCGGTTTATCACAACAGAGGGGCGCCGAGCCAGCCAACAGTAGAGCCGTTGGGGAGCCAGAACGTCCCAAATTGGGGAGTGGGTGTGCAGCTGCGCCCCCAACCCATCACTGGAACCGCTAGGGGAAGGTGGGGGGGGGGGTCCACCCAGAAGTGAGGCCTCCTTTTTAGAATTCTTGACTGCTGACAGTATCATTATTGAGGTCCAAAAATGACTCGTTCCTGCAGTATGGTCGTGTTTTTTTTTTGTTTTTTTGGTGGATCTACCCCCTTCACGGGGCCTAAAAAATATTTAGCTTCCCCCCACGGCGATAAATAATCAAGTTCATTGATTTTTTTTCGAAAGAGCTGTCGGACGGTTAGCTTCATGGTTAGCTTCTAGATTATTTTCCGATTTCCACCGCCCTAACCCTCCCTGAGCGAAAACTAAAGTGAGGTTAGACGATTTTACGGTACTTCGGTATTCTACGATATTAGTTTCTGTCGATTTTTTAGTATTAGCCAATTTACTTAACCAAACCGTTTATCGTCTTAACGATATAATATCGGAATTCGGAAGTATCGCTTTCTTGAAGCTGAACTGGTTTAAAAACAAAATATTAAAAAAAGTCTTCCGTTGGCGTGACACAAGAAACTATTTGGTTTGCGAACTATTCGTATTAAGAAAAGACTAAATGGATACAGCGTAGATAAAAATGAAAATTGTGTTCTAGATAGACTAACGTGGGCTAGCCCGCTCACTCAACAAAATTAGTGAAGAAATAATTTTTTTAGGTATACAAGCTCTGAAGCCCTATAATTGACGCAGTGGAGAACTTCGGACAACATTCTTATTTTTAAAATTAGTTTAATTTGGTATCGCATCGAAATTAGAACCACAAAGTTCCGTAGTTGCGATGAGAAATCGAAATTCATCGATATCGTTACTAATCAATTTTTTCACCGTTTTTCCTTCCCCGTTTTTCCTTCCCCATCGCTTAATCAGAATTCTCTCCGGGGTGCAACAGTTTTTCACAAAATTTTACTTCACACATTTTTATTTTTTCTATAATTTTTAACATGTTTTCTTAGAATTTTCACATTTTCGTACCTTGGCTTCTCAAACTATTCAAGATTTTCACAGTAGAGACTGTAATGTTTTTTCACCTTTATTTTCACCATGCTTTGTTCTTGTTGCTCTATGGGCTTAGGTTACATCAGTTTTTATTTATTTGTTTGTTTATTTTTTTGTGTGGTAGAAGAGGCAGCTGTTTCCTACTGTTTTGTTGGTGCTCCTTCGCACATAGTTTTCACTTCCGTAACTCATTTTTAAATCGAAAGTAGACTCCTTCCTTAAAAATACCAACATCTAGAATAGATAAAGGGGTGGGAAGAAAGCGCGAAGCTAGACCTGTGCACCGATAATAAACAGAGCTGCGAAGCGTCATGGGGTGCATTGCCTTCTGGGTGTAACAAAAGAACGTCCTTCTTGGCACGAAGCAGGATCCTATCGCCATGACTTCACCGAATAACCTGAACACGTAAATGGAGTTGGAAAACGATAACTAGTTTTATTCATTTTTCGTGGCACATTGCAATTTTTTTTTACTAAAATCCAAAAAATTCTCATTTTTTCACAATTTTCACATTTTGTCACATTTTTTCACAATTTTTGGAGAGGCCAGAATGTCACATTTTTCACATTGTTGTCACATTAAGGACCTCTGTATACTGCGCCACCACGGTGGCACCAGGGGGTCGCAACTGTACTAGAAACAATGGATTCCAAACCTTCGCACTCTGCATTCATTCCTTCAGGCGCTTGGCCGAAGCTGGTAACGCCAACATGGTACCAGCTCATCTTCCGGTTCTCGTCTGAATGAGATTCGCGAGAGGCCAATCCTACAATGTATTGATTCAATATATTTACAAAATTATTGTAACGCCCTATAAATACCATAACAGCCAATTTCAGATTAAAACAACAATTTTAAGAACAGAAGAAACATGGCGGCACTTATGGTGCACACCATTCTCACCTGTTCTCTCGCCTGCGTGAGATTCGTGAGATACACATCCCATAATTCATCATCATAATCTCTCCTGTAGTGTGCAACGAAGGCAACGCATGTATTGGGCAGGTTGCCACAAATGTGAAAACGCTGTGTATCTTAGAAACGATCCAAACATCAATTTATAAAATCGAAAAGCTATTGGAGCATTAGTTCAAACTTTTGCCTGTGCTAGGATACATTTTACAAACAGTATCACAGTTAAACTGTAGCTGTGCGTGTTTTACCCTACTCGTCGGAATAGTTTCTGCAACATTTTAGAGTTACTGCGACTGAATTTGCACACCATGTTCAATCTTAATGGCGGCTGCCATCCCATAGTCTCAAAGTGGAAGTATCACATCTGACTACGTCGTAAGGTGGCACCTCCATGGACGCGCCACCACATGGTCCCACTGATCATTACGGAGTCCTGCTACTCGGCGTTGGTAGAGCCACTCAAAGAGTGAACGACTACCAAAGTTATCGTTCTTCTTTGGCATCACTGGCCGCGCCGCCGGAAGTGCAGTGGAGCGAACATGCGATTTTCGGTGCCAGAACGACTTGACTTTTGTTGTGAAGTACTCAATTTTGTGTTGGGGTGGCACTTATGCAAATGCTGTTGATCCTATAGCTAAACAGCAAAAGCAAATTATTAAAGCGATTAACTTTAATTAATTTTCGTAAAAACGGTTCTCACTTCTCAACCCGCCAGGCTACTGATTACCGTGCTATAAACGAATCCTGTTTATACGTTGTACAACCTAAAGTTGATAGGGAAAAACTTCACAAAATAATTCAGTTACTATCTGTGTGTAAGTTTTATAATTCCTTGCCCACTGATATGAAACGTACTGATCTGATGTCATCGTTTAGTAAGATTTAAGTGGTTACTGGATCAAAACCCAACTAACTTAGCTTAACATGTTCAATATTGTGAGTTAACTTTTCGAAATTTAATTTTTGTTGTATCATGACTAAAAAACTGTTGCTTTCCCCATTTCTATCTGCAAAGTACAATTTGGTTTGTGGATTAATCATGATTTTGTTCCGGCTTATCCTTGTACTTTTTACAAAATGTTTTTGTTTAGTTAATGTACTCTTTTAATGATTTCTTGCAAGTCATCCTATTTTTTGAATGTTGGAATTTTTTATCAGTGTTTTTGTCTGTGTTTTGTTTTGAATTTTAGTGCGCCTTTGACTCACACGCGGGCATCTGCTCTTGTGGTGTCTGGGGTGTCACTTTCGTAACTGACTTTTGTATTTTACATTGAAATTGAATGGAATTACATTGAACTTGAAAAATGAGCTCTGCTAGTGGTCCATGGAGGCTACAGACTTCAATGTTGGTTAGCCACCACGGAGGCACCACCAAAATCAATTGGTGGCGCCACCGTGGTAACCCAGTGTGCACTGTAGAGACCCTAGACAAGGCCAACTGAGATAGTAGCTGCGCTCCACTCCAGGCCGGTCAGCTTGCTTGTGTTTAGTGACAGACACGCTAAACGTCGTCCAGTACCGTACGGATTGAGAACCCAAAGGAATTTGTATCTGGACTAAGTGAATGTGTGAAAAGCCCTCAATATGTGCCACATCTCGCAATTTGATCGTTACCTTTATGTGTTTAAATTTTAAAGCATACATTTTGTTCAGATACCAATCCACATGCCGTACGGTACTGGACGATCCTGGCGTGTCTGTCACTAACTAATACCGGAAGAGCACAGAGCTGACGGGCCTGGAGCGTGGAGCGAGGAACGCAGCTACTATCTCAGTGGGCCTTGACCCTAGACGTAACCAGTCTTGGTAGAAGCCTGCGGCTACCAGCCTGCACATTCCTCTCTTCCACTGCTCCTACCCAAACGTCACTAACAAGCAGTCTGGCTGCCACAGCTAAAGACTGCTCTTGCCGACGGGTGGAAAAAAATAGTTGGATCCCGATGGAACATATAGTTGGAATAGTCAGTTTCTGGAAATAAGGACACAAGCATGTTTTGTATTTTGTGTCATAAGTATGAAGGTATGCAGGCCTGACCTAGCCATAGGGCAAGAGTGCCTCTGAAATTTCGTTTTGGCGTTTTCGCTTGATGCAAGCAAGTGCTGGACAGTATTGGGTAACGCTAGACATTGCCAGATTCTTCACTTTCATTCGGTGTTAGTGCAACTTTAAATTAATTGTTAAAAATGTATGAAGAGAAATGAAACGGAAGTAAGAAGACGGTGGCGGGTCTGCAGGAGGGACCGTCTCTTCCTCTCCCCCCCCCCCCCCCCATGTTACGTGCTCATACATAAAGGCAAGTTCTTAAAATCACCTGACGTAAATAAAGAATAAGTCACAAGGTAAAGGGTAAACGTAGCTAACAGTCTGCATTGAAAACTTTGTCTTGTGAGGATACAAAATACTACTGATCTGAGAAATAAGAAAAGACAGCTTCGCCAATTGGGACTCGAACGTGGGACTTCCCGTCGACCTCGTGTAAAGTTGGAGATACTACACGCTTATATGAACACAAAAAGCGTCTAGCACACAACACAGTAGCCTCATGTCCGAAATTGTGGGGTGAACACCCCCATCTAAAAAATCACTGTCGGAAAAATGCACCCCACGAACTACAAAAAGCATTCCCAAATGGGGTTCTATCCCCCTCCCCACCTTCTGTGTAATTGCACAAGATGTCAGGCAGCAGGCACCGGCCAGCAAGTCGTGGCCCACGGCCCCGCGCCTCTGGTTAGAGGGATTCCGTTGCGGGAAAACTTTTCAGGACAGCATGCTTCTCAAGACCGCCTTAAGCATTATTTATTTCCTCCAGCATGAACATGAACATGGCTTGTGGAATATAATAAACGTGATCATTAGAAGAGGGGATCATTAGCTGTGGGGGGGGGGGGGGGGGGGGAGGGTTGTACCACATGATACATTGATATTTCCTCCAGCATGAACATGAACATGGCTTGTGGAATATAATAAACGTGATCATTAGAAAGAGGGGATGATTAGCAGTGGGGACGGGGGGATTTGAGTCACTGGATGCACTGATTGAGTGAGCGAAGCCAACGAAAATGAGCCTTTGCTAACCAGTGTGGACATCAATTGGAAGAATTTAATTCGGTCGAACATGGGGATACACATGAGCTACTATACCTAACCAGTATTGC
This sequence comes from Lithobius niger, assembly GCA_023313725.1. Lineage (NCBI taxonomy): Eukaryota > Metazoa > Arthropoda > Chilopoda > Lithobiomorpha > Lithobiidae > Lithobius > Lithobius niger. The sequence goes on along the minus strand of JAHWFP010141054.1, from coordinate 12,147 downwards.
TAACCGTGCATTCAACTTTAGCTAGTAATAATAGTAATAATATAAAATTAGTAGTAATATTAGTAATAATAGTGATAGCAGTAATATAAAATTCCTAGATCCGCCCCATAAAAAGTTGAATACGTACATTGTCATATAACGTTATTTTTTTTCACATCTTGAGGTAAAAAGTACGTATTGCACAAAACGGACTGGCTTTACCCATTATACGGGCAAAATGACAAGCAGCCCCAGAAACAGATCTACGTAAATAGGTCATGTACTCCCAACGGTACTTTCATTTTATACTGTCAGTTCAGTTTAACTGCTACATCGATTTGCCAGCCGTATATCAATTTTCTATCGGTTTCGATCGTTTTCGTAATAGGAGAACGCCTGACAATTTCGAAGTTATTTGGTTTTCGAATTTGTAATGGACCTAGCATGAGCGATGGTAGCGAAGACTGCCCTGTGCCATCAATAATCGCGTGGGCAAACACTGTTATAATATAAAAGTAGCCAGCCAGCTTCTGGTTTTACAACCGAAATAGGCTGGTTTAACCAGGTTATCCCTTCGTGTGGGCTTTCTCCTTTATTACGCTAATAAACACTACGTAAACTATGAATTAGTAGAGGTCTCCGTGCTGCTGAGCGGTAATTCCAATTTTTTTTTGACATTAAAAAACTTTTTAATAAACAAGTTATTTTAACGCAATAACCAACACTTTTTTTTATGAATAGTTGGTTAGCGATTACGTATTTAAACGATTTAACGGTCCTACTACAATATGTGGTATGGCATCACGTATGAGGTCTGGTAAACGGGGAAAAAAATCAAAAGGAAAAAACAATCTGGAGAAAAAATCCTGAGAAAGAAAATCCACAAGAAATAAAATCTAAAGAACAAATTAAAAATTGTATTGGGCCCCAAAATTTCAATATTTTTGTACTAAATTGTGTGTAAAATGACCCATCACACCCCACCATAAACGTTGCTTCGGTACGCCCCTGATTCTACCCTTTGTTCCACGGTTCGTACTGACTCTTGACCGCACGCGGCTAGTTCACGAACTACTGTTCGTTTTTATTTTTGCGGAATATTACGGTAAAAATTACACCGAGTAGGTGTTTACCTAATAAATATGTGTGAAAAATATCCCTTTTGCCGGGAGTAATCGACGCGTGTCAATTCGCAGTTTTTTAAACGAACTTAAAACGAGGAAGACATTTTGTATTTCGAGCTAAAGTGGACTGGCCTAGAAATTGCGTGTCTTGTCTCCCGAGCGTGCCAAGGAGAAGCCTCCTAGCGTTGCTTTGGTAAAATAAGATTTTAAATCAAGTGGCTTGGAGCCAGGAGCTCAAACCTACTGCTTCTTTCTCAGACGGCCTTGTGCAAACGATGGAGTACAAAGCGAGACTTGCAATGTTCGTGTATGCATTTATTCGCTCCTGGTAAACTGGAAGTCTGGCGATTAAAGTAAAGCACAAGGGCTTGTCGTCCGTCGCTCGCGCATCGCATGGGATCAGAGTCTATACATGTAATGAAAGGAGTAAAACCGATTTTTTTTTTATAATCACTATTATAATCACTGGAACTCGCACTGAACGTCTTTATTGTTAACACTAGATGAAGCCCTTGCTTTGTACGGGGCCGGTCATGAATTAAGTTTACAGACACACTTTTCCCGGCACACTTTCCCTACACTTTCCCCGACATTTTTCGTGCCCGTGCCTCGTACATTTTATTATGAGCCGTATGCGAGTTGATCGAGCGCTCCCTCCCGGCTGCACTTGCCATGCTGGTGGAATGGAAGAGTCCACTTGCAATGCGGGCGTAAGGAGGGGGAAGTGATTGTTCGGCATTTTTCTTAACTGCTCAGCCGGATCCAGCATTATTATAAGGATGTCTTACGTTGTAAGTCATTATTTGTACCACTCGGTTGTCCAGAGCGATCTGAGAAGCTTTTCATTTTTTGCTATCCCATTCAACTTCCGGTAATGGCCGGGGTTTTTACTTCGATGAAAACGCTTCTCAAGTTGCTCTGGACAACGCATGAGCACATAATAATGACTTCGAACGTGAGACAAGTTATCAATCAAGACGTGTTGCCCGGGTTCCATAGACGATAATAGCGCGGAAGCGTAAAATTTAATGATGCTCAATTGTTGTAGGATATAACTTATAGCTGGTTTCAACCCTTTCATTAAATGTATAGTAGTCTGTATCTATACAACGTGTGAGTGACGGACGACAAGCACCTGTGAACTAAAGTTAGTAAATTTACTAAGTCGACAAAACTGGTTTACACCCCTCCAACATTTTAACTTTCCTATACATCGCTGATTACCCCTTTCTATCCTTTCCCCTTACCCCCTCCCCGTCAGTTTTGGGATTTTTAGTGTAATAACCCCTCGAGAACCACGATCCGTTGTGGGGGGTAATATTTTAGATTCCGGAGTCGCGATTCGATCTCCTGTGCTATTAGCTTTGAGACCACGGCACCATTCATTCGGCTTTACTTTGCTCTCAGGGAAACGTCGCATCGCTCACTTTTCGTCGTGGGCTTAATTTATTTTCGTTCTTTCGTTCATAAAATATGTCGTCCATGGTTTAAATTATTAATAATAGGACATTTCACCTTTGATCAAAAATGGTCTTCCTTATCCCGAGATGAAGCAGCAGTATTCATATTCATTTTAATGTTTAATGTTTATCTAGGATTATTAAATGGGTCCGGATGGAACTTCTCTCTTTGGTTCGTAAATATATGGTTTCGGCAAAGTGAGCAGATTTAATCCCTACGTTCCTGCGCGGTTTTAAAGCTGTTGTGTCACGTACGACTTAAATTATGGCACCACCGCCCCGGGAAGGCAACGTGACACTTAATGGAAACAGCAAATTGCAATTGTATTCCTCTTAACAAGCTACCAACTTGCGTGTTCATTAATTTTGATGGTTGTATCATCAACTGATGTACGGTTATGGCTTTAAAGCACGGTTGTTGCTGGGCGTCGCTGATGTTGCTATATTTGTTTCTATTAGTTAAAACGGAATATTTAAATGATATGAAGATCTTGTTAAAATACACCGGGATTTTCGTAAGGCACTGTGACATCAGTGACGACAAGCAACTATAGTTCTACTTTATAATACATGTTCAAACTGAAGACACAAGGTAGTGCGCCGCCCATTAGGGGCCCGGAGATTTTCAAGAGGGGGGGGGGGGACGGGGGAGAATTGAGAAAAAAGGGGCAAAGAGCAACATTTTCAGAGGAAGATGTAAATAAAGGCAGACACCACTTTTTTTCGACCATTCACAGGGGTGTAAAAAGAAGTACCTAAAAAAAGAAGGGATCCGAAATGCATTTGTGCTCACGTCGATTGTGGCACGTTAATGAAATCCCTATTGAACTGCTCCAAATGGGTGGGATAAATGAAATAAAAAAAAACTACTAGCCTACTTCTTGGATCAACAAGAAATCGGTTAAGCAATTCCCAGCTTGACCTAAGAACTGAAATAAAAACAAATAAATAAATAAATAAATGTGGAGTGAAACATTTCGTGATGGTTATTGCTTTTAGTATTTAAATTATGTTGTGTTTGTTTTATTTTAGACGCCTCCTATGGATTTATGTTCGTAATTGCACCAATCTTATTTTATTGTTTTTCTGTTCGGTTTACACGGCATCGCAAGTTTACCATGAACTTCGAGCAGTCAAAATAAACTACTTTATTATTAAACACGTATAAAATATCCAAGGTGTTTCCTTGCAAAATTGGTTTTCCGTCCCGAGATAACCTTAGCAGTTGAAAAGGACGGTAGTTTGGAATAAAACAAAATAAAATAAAAATAGTAGTGACCAGTCCATATTGTTGCAGTCCTTGAACAGGTCCCTTTAATGGCATTTATTCGCATTTATATTTACTGAAATGGTTTTTAAAAAAAGGAGGGGGGTGCCTTTGGTTCTGCCCGCTTAAAAAAAATCAAGGTCTAAGTATAATAAAACACTTTAACCATCATGAAAGATGGTATGGACTACGGAAGGGCAATGAGCCAACTAACACCGTTCCAGCACAATTTAAAATCAATATTGTCGTTTCAAGAACTGTAAAAGAGGGACCTTGTCAAGGGCTAATTTAAAAGCTTCCACAGAGACGGCACCAACGGCAACATCAGGAAGCGAGTTCCAAGGTGCTACTACCCTCAATCCAAAAAAATGTCGTCTACATTCGAGTCTCGATGTCTGGACTCGTAGCTTGAATGGATGACCACGAGTCGAATGGTAAGTACTGAAATCAAAAAAGGTAAGTCCACCGAAAAAAGACCGTGAACAATTTTGCATGTAAGTATTAAGTCTGATTTCAGCCTACGGAGTTCAAGTGGCTCTAGACCTGCCATCCCCAAACAATCTCCAGGGGAAAGATTCCGAAATCCCAACAGGCTACGTGTGAAACTACGTTGGACCGATTCCAGGAGATCTATGTCCTGCAGCAGATGTGGCGACCAGGCTGGGCTAGTTTATTACGTAGTTTATTTTGTCAGTCATGAGTCTGCGATTTTTATTTTATGATGTTGATTTTGTGTTGGAAATTTCAGTGGCAATACTTTCCCCGAGAAAAAGAGAGGGGGTGGGGGGACCTCTCTACGTAATTTGTTTTGTTTGGTTATATATCTAGAGCAAAAATATGACTTTTTTCCGTCGAAATTTAGTTCTGACTTAAATTAATTAATGTTAAATAGTTTATGATTCCTTATTGCAATCGAACCAGCACCGAATTTCCTTAGAAACTGCATACTACAGGCAATCGAGCTTTTCCGCAGGGCCAAAAATAATCAAGGGGACCTAAACCAAAAGGCTGCGTTGGACAAATGGACACCAGTCGAAAAAAGTGACTCAGACGAAGCAAAACATAGAGGCGAACAAATGGTCGTAAAAAAGTCCTCATATATTTCAGAAAAAAGGGGGTACCAGTAGGAAATTCAAGTCTCACACAACCCAGCCTCCCCCCCCCCCCCGACATTTTGTTTTTGAGCCCTTTCCTCTCAATCATAGAAAAAAACATAAAAGTTTGTGATTTTCGATTGGGTGCTCACTATCATTTGAAGTCTTGTTATCGATCCCTATCTCATCCCTCACCTATACTTCCTCCAGTTTTGTTTGATGTCTATGACAACAACACAAAACAAACATTTTCCGCGATTGTTTTTGTTGTTTTAAGACAATATGCCTCTTGGGGGACGGAAATCGGTTGTGCATGCCGTACGGAAAAATAACGTGGAATCGTTCTGAACGCGCTCTTCGACGTAGTATATTATTATAATATTAACAATAATATTGCTGTTCCCCCCGTCACAACTAAAAGCGGCCGAACAAGATAGCCATCACCGTCCTTGATGTTCCATTGTTCGCTATTGCCCGATTCTGGTCTTATAATCTTAGAGGTCACAACTATCTAGACACACGCTAGTGTGTCGCGCCAAGTTAGGCAACAAACATCACATCATTTCACTTGTCAAGGTTGTAAACCATTATAGCGCGATGCCATAGCGTCAGTATCTAATATCCCGAGGCATATAGTTGAGCACATTTCATCTACTTGAGGAAAAAATAATAATGCAGTACAAAATCTTAAAGTGTGGTAAAATGGAGAGCAATGACCCACCTGACAAAAATTAACTCGTGAAGGAATGTCACCTAAGCAGCATTCAATGCGAAATCTGACCCTCAATAACGTTGCAATTGTGTAACTAGCTACTAGCTAATTTATAGTCCGCTCATCCCCAAGTTAATTTCCATAGTGTGATTATTCATCGATAGCGAGATGCAGGAAGGTTTTCAGCTATGACGTTGGATGAATGGTTGCAGTATGATACGAACTGCATACCTTTTCAGCCTGGGGGTGTGATGGGAATTGCGTGGGAAGGCGCGTAAGTACGAAAGTATTGTTATAACCATTGTTAGTATTGTAGCCATCGTCTCTGATTGGACGGCCAAAGTTCTGACAAAGGCAACTTGTATATACTGACGTGCGTATCTATACACACGCTAGTGTGTCGTCATAAATATAAACAACGTTGCGAAAGAAATTGTGTCTACGTCCAATTCACGAAAAACAAACAAAATGTCAAAATAAAACCAAAAGCTGGTAAAGAGTCCACCAAGTTGAACTGGTTCGGCCTCACAAAGCAGTGATATGAACTAAAGAAAAAAATTACCTTAAAAAATTAAAACAAAACCAAAAACTGATGAAGAGGCGACTAAGTTGAGAAGGTTCGGCCTCTCAAAGGAGGGATATGAAATTAAAATATTGGAAATATAGCCACTCAAGCTATAGTGACGTGGCACATTACTACAAATTTGCAGGCTAGTTGAGTCTAATGCACAATTTTACAAAAAGAAGTAATATCATATCAAAAACCAAAACTGGGTAAGAGAGACCGCCAAGTTCCAAATGGTTCGGCCCTTCAAAGGAGTGATATCACACACACCAAAACATACGCCAACTTAATCGCACTGAATAATACTTTGGACGTTAAATGAAAACTTGAATATTGCTACCGAAAGTAGCGATGTTCTTGTTTTCAATCATTTAACCTTCGAACTATTAGTCGGTGCGATTAACTTGGCGAATGTTTCGGTGTGTGTGATATCACTCCTTTGAAAGGCCGAACCATTCGGAACTTGGCGGTCCCTTTTACCAGTTTTGGTTTTTGGTATGATGGTTCTCTGCAAGAAGTTTTTAGTTGAATTTTGGGCATTGCTTCTTCACAGCAAATTGTGTTGCTGACAGTCGTTATCTTTAGGTACAAGTCATTGTATATTACCCAGGGCGGGGATTATGGGTAAAGACACCACGGACTTTTTCGGCTAGCTTGGTTAGTGTTATTTTTTGAACCCCCCCCCCCCCCCCCCCAATCCGGAAGGGTTCAAGAAAAAACACTGACCAAACTAGAGGAAAGGGTGCGTAAAAATGTCTCTTTCAGCAGTCGAAATTTCTAAAACCCTTTTGCTTCCAGGACCGCCTCTACCACGCCGCTTGCACCGCTACCATGCAAGTTTTTATGAGCTTTAAACTCGTTTGAATGGCTACGTTTGAAACTCATGGAATTTACATAAAGTTTAAAACTCGGGGAATTTTAACTACGTTTGAAATAATTATGAAATAATAAGAAATAATAATGTTTTATTAAAAAGTCCGGAGAAGATTTAATTAATTAGCCCGTCTTCCTTTAAAAGTAATTTCATATTGAGCACAAATGCGTATTAACAAATTGTGTTAAAAAATGTAATGCTCATATTTCTTTATTGACATCGTAAAGTTCATTAAATTGGGCTCATTACTGTTTTGTATTATAAGCCCTGCAAATTTTTATTTTCTGGCAAATGTTTAGCCTCTAAAGGAAAATATGACGAAACTATCAATATAAAACTACAATAAAAAGTACGATAATAAAAATCACGATATTTTAGAAACCAGATTCAGACCAAAAAAAGAAAAGTATTAGTTTGTGAGATCGAAAAGTTTCATTCAGTGAGATTGAAAAGTTTTCCGAACTCATAAAATATGTGTGTGTTGCTATTTGTACGTCAACTGTGATATTAGTTTGAAACATCAAGCGCAAATATTCATAAAATATTACACAGCATACGCATTAGGTAATCGCAAATACGTTTATACAGTCGATGGCATTTGCATATCCCCGATTTGCGTTGCGATAGCGTTTTCAATCGTTATCAGCTTAACGGCATTGATTTTAAAATCCGCGAGGCACACGAGGCTGTAAAGCAGCCGTCTCTCTGTATGTCCCGACATTTCATGGGGGTGATGGTGGGAGGGGGGGGGGGGAGCCCCTCCCCCCCTTGCGAATTGGTGGAACAATTTTTCGTTTTGGAGAATTATTTATCGATCAATTTTTAACTTCCAACCAGTTTATTGGCTGTTTTTCGAAGCCAATGTTCCTAATAATCCCTTCACGCGTTGGGCTGGTTCCTTATGGCCAGTGGCTTCACTACTACGCTGTAAGCAAGGCATCAAGAGCTTGTAAATGCTTACTCGTCCGTATAGGATGCAAGAGAATCCATGGTTACTTCTCGTTTCATACTCTATCGTTTGCACAAGGCCGTCTGTGAGAGAATCTGCAGGTTTCACTTCCCGGCTCAAGGCCATTGATTATACATCACAAGATTCGTTAGGTCATTAATGTTGTGTTTGTTTTTTAGGTTGAAATTATGCTCCAGTGAACAAGGTGCCGTCAGCAGCGATAATTTTAGACAGATTATAACGTGGAGTTAACATAGGATTAACTCGACAGGATGGGGGGGGGGGGGGGGAACCATTGCTCCTGCTCTTTTCGCAAAACGAAATATTTGTAAAAAAAAAAAAAAAAAAAGTCTTTTGTGCCGAATATTTGCTGGCGGCGGTGCTCGAGAAAAGGGCTAGAAGCTTGAAAAAGGCCTAAAAACGTTTGAAAGGACAAAAAATGAGGCAAAATAAGGCTGAGAAAAGGCCAGAAAAGGTTTTAAAAAATTGGAACCAAAAAAAAAAACCGACCCTAC
>JAHWFP010141053.1:0-14009 GCA_023313725.1 Lithobius niger | reverse complement strand
CGAAATTAAAAAAGTGGGGGCCACCATCTTGGAAAATGGCCGCACTTTCATGGGCGCCGCGACCTCGGAAAATGGCCACACTTCCCGGTTTTCATGGACGCCGCCATCTTGGATGATGTCAGGGAAGCAGCAAAATGACTCTAAAGGTATCAAAAAGCACTTTCCCACCCTCATCCAGATTGACGAAAGGGGGCCGCCATCTTGGATGACGTTACTTCAGGTTCACATGGGCCCCGCCATCTTGGATGACGTCACTTCCGGTTACATGACCTATGACGTCACTTCCGGTCTGGGGATGGGTATGTCTGTCCTCATATCGCATATCCCCACTACTTGTAGTGGGTCTATGCATGGGATAACCAACGACATCGAGTGATCTCTGCCAACAATCAAGACAGGCAAAGCCATGAGTTAATGTTGCAAGAACTCAAGATACGGTTATCCTGGATATAGCAACCGCATGTGGTTGAGTCATGGCTGCAACAATGAACGCCAGCTGTTCATCGAGCCCTGTGACTCGGAGTCATATAATCAGAGACTACATGCCCAAGTGGGTTAGTGGAGCCCCTGGCAATGGCCCTGAGGCAGATGGACGAAAAGAGCTCCCTTGCACAAATATCAGTAGGATGCTGTTCGGTCTCCATCAGAAGTGCCCGAACACGAGACATCGGCAGACAGCCCGAGTTGACACGCAAACACACATTCAGAGCAACTTGGATACTGTGCATCGGCTGCTTGGTTCCAGCCAAGATGGGGAAGTGGAAGTCTGCACAATTCCTGACGAAGGTCCAGAAAAGAGATGAAACAACCGAGCGACACGCTGCAAGTTTATTATTGGCCACCAACCGAAGGACACGGGAGTGAGAGGCAAAACCGAAACCACAAAAGTTTAACCACAAAAGTTTCATGGATCCAGGTTAAGGGAGGGTCCAACACGGACCCGAGATATTTCAATTTCAAGGAGGAGTAGACAGGGACACTGGTTTGTATTTGGTGGCTACATACGAGCGTGGGTAGTAGTCCAATAAGGACAACAAGAGTTTGAGCATAATGGGCGGCCATGCCCAAAGGCAATGGCACCTTATATAGGCTTTAATAAGACAGATATCAGTGCCACAAGTTGCTGTATATACAGCTAATCATCGTTAACAACAGTGAGCCCTAGTGGGCATCAAAGACACCTAGCACAGAGATGTGCTCCAACACTCCACCCTCCACCCCTCAGAATGAGAGTGCCGGAACACAGTAACATCAAATTCTCAAATTAAGTTACATGACTGATTCCTGATCTCCTGCCCACAAGTATTACAAAGCCCAGAGCTCAATTATTTTTCTTATAACCAATAATAAACTTTGTTTTCCATAATCGTTTGTTATTATTGTTAATACCAAACAGCAAATTGAACTTGCCCAATGCTTACACTCTGTTTGTCAGCTTACCAGTACGGAGCTACACTACATAACAGCATAGTGAGGTCACACTACCAGACCTGAAACAGTGCGTAGAAGGGAGGAGACGACAAGAAGCAGTGCCTGTTTTAAACTTCTAAACCAGATGCACGCACAAAACGTACCACTGCTGACAACTTACGCAGAGACGCACGTCCTCCTGAAAGAGACAGGAGGCTAGAAACTGTAGGGTTGACATTCAAATGGGACCTCATGGCCGACCGCTGTTGCCGGAAGACAGGGACACAAAAGCAAGAAATGTTCTAGGGTAAACTCGACTAGACATGTTTGGCAAAGAGGAGAAGCGACTCACCCCAGACGAAACCGGTGCGCCTGCAGAAGAGAGTGCCCCCGTACATAAGCGCACAAGAATCTTAGCCGCAGACTCAGACATGGTATTTACAACCGATGAGCGGCTGCACACCGGGTGGGTCTGATAGAGATAGCGGCCCACAGTCGCCTTACGCCACTCATCAGACCACTGCTTTGTGAACTACTCTGCGAACAGGGCCTTTTAGAGTGGGGAGACTGAAGCAGAACAAGAAACTCCACTTCAGAACCAACTGCTGCTTGCCTGGCTAGGCCATCAAAGAAAAACAGTGAGTGCCCGACAATGTGAACATCAGTCACAAAGGAAACGAAATATTAATTTCGTCCCGCATTGAAAAAAGACATTTACTTCCCTAAGAAAATAAAACAGCAGGGGTTCAAAGGGAGGGGAAGCAGGTATGGGGGTAGGGTAAATACAGGCCACACAATGGGGAAATGCGGTGGTGCCGGGGGTGTGGGACGGAAAAGGAGTGACCAGGGAGGAGGCTCAATCTGATCATGCACAGTAGGAGAATGTGGCGGACCGCCGGCTAGATGTTACGCCGGCGTATGTTATGACGGGGGTACAGCTAGTTTATCTAAATTAATCTTTAAACTCACCAACAAGTCCCTCTGTAAAACTGGATCACTTGTTGGGTAGGCCACGCATTTTAATGAAGATATAAAGCCTAACATGGCTAAAAAATCTTAACTCATCGCCAATTGGTATATATTTGGTGGCTACATACACGTGTCGGTACTAGGTCATTAAGGACAACAAGAGTTTTAGCATAAGGGGCAGCCGTGCCCAAAGCCAACGGCGCCTTATGTAGGCTTCAGTGAGACAGATGTCAGCACCAAAAGTGGTTGCATGCAACCTTCATTAACAACAGTGAGCCCTATTAACAACAGTGAGCCCTATTGGGCACCTAAGACACATAGTGCAGAGATGTGCTCCACACTCCTAACACCGTCAACAAGAAGTGTAACGTCGACATATGGATAACAAGAAAATATCATGAATTCAGTTTTCACAAGAGCAAGCCTCCTGGCTGTGAGGAGCTGGGACCCTCTAGCTACCGCCACTTCGAGTGTAGAAAGCAATACATCAAAGTCCGAATCAATAAACTCAGACAGCCAAGTTATCCTCATAAGCTACTAAATTAGCCAAAGAGCTCACCTCAGAGATAACTCCATTGATCGCGACTGAGAATAGGTCTGGACTTTAGCAGCTGCCTTGATGGAGGCCCCTAGGTGTAGAACTGACCCCAGAACAATTACCATCCACTCTGGCTGCAAAGTTCTGGGTGTCTAGGAGTGCAATTACAGGTTTCTTGAGCTTTCTACTCACACCGAGAGCACACAATGCGTGGCTGACCCTAGCCACATCAACACATCATATGTAGCTTTAATTCTAAGATGATACGACCGCAGAGTAACCATTCACCAATGCTTCGCGTATCCCGGACTTAAGAAACGTGACAGAGTCTTGAGCTCCTCTACTCATCCTGAACTCAAACTGTGCCCCAAATCTTAAGAGAGCCCCCAATTGGACCCAGAATCTTTTTATACACCTTACGGGTCAAGAGCAGGGCGATTGACCTGTAACTACAAAAACTCGTCCTACTCTAGTCATGGTCCAGAACAAGAGTAAGCACCGAAAATAGCCACGAAGATGGGACAGGACCCGCATCAATTCTGCTTCGAAAAAATAAGTAACTCGCACCGCCCCTCAACACTCAAGTCCTTGAGTTGGTTGTAGGAGATCCGGTCAATGCTGGCAGCCCCATCCATCCGACAACCATCAAGAGCTGATGACAACTCCACCATGCTGAGGAGTAGGGTGGATCAAAAAAAAAGCTTTTTTAAAAATTTCAAATCGTAATAGTGTGGAAAAGTTGGTCTTTGACCTCCTAATCACTATACCTAAAGGAAAAACTTCTAAAGTAAGTTTTTGAGGTGCCCTCCTGGGCATAAAGTTTAACATTATAAGTCAATGAGAAAAATCGCTAATTCTGAAAAAAAAAGTTTGGACTAGTTTAAAATACAGCTTTTTACATTATCTAATTTGGTACTCTCAGAGACCATTAAAAGAAGCCAGAATTAAATTATAAAAAAATATTTTGTCCCTAATCTTCGTTTTAATCAAGGAATAAAATCGACAATTAACTGCCTTTTTCCCTATTTTGATGGCCGATAATTCGCATTGTTTTCTGGAATAAAAAATAATGTTTTGATTTTGGCTTCAATTTGGTGGTCTCTAAGAGTACAAAATGAGATAATGTAAAAAGCAATATTTTAAACTAGTCAAAAATCACTTTTGCAAAATTAGTGATTTTTCTCCTTGACTTTTAATGTTAAACTTTAGGCCCAGAGGGCACCTCAAAAAGTCATTTTAGAAGTTTTTTTCCTTTAGGGATTGTGATTAGGAGGTCGAAGACCAACTTTTCCACACTATTACGATTTGAAATTAAAAAAAAACCATTTTTTTGATCCACCCTATTTGATCCAATCAGATGCAGAGGCCAGCTCACCAATAGCAGGGGGAAGAGTGCTCTTAGTGGAGCCTAATACAATGGAGAAGTTCATGAACGCCTCTGCCATGCATGGACTACGACGAACTTCATTGTTTAAACCTAGAACCCAATAAACAGAAGCCCTGGTGTCCTCCAGGCAACTAACGCCACACACGAGACAGGGACAGACCAGACGAAACCTTCCCTCAGAGTCTGGCACCATAAAGAGCCGTCTCATTACGATTATAAAAAGGGATTTTGCTGACTTGCCAACAAATTCGTGCCAAAGAATATCACACTACACTCGTTTGAAATGCTGCCAGGCTTCCCAGTGGTCCCTGACTGCACAGGAACAGGCAGTAGTCCACCACACAGGATGCGAACCAAGATGTGGGCAATCGGATTGTGCCCTCTTCTTGCACCTGCTAACCAAGCGAGACATCCTCAGGCCAAAATACCTAACGTCAATAACAGGACTAAAGTGGCTAAGAGCGGTGGAGATCTCGCACCAATCCCACCATACTGACACACCACGCAATACAGGGCTACCGGCAAGTGGTCGCTGCCTCTTAGATCCTGCGATACCTGAAACGAGAACGTGTGTGCCAGCTCTGACGAAAACAAGAACATGTCCAGAACAGACTGGAAAACTTTCCATTATTGTCTGCAGAATGTGGTGGTTCCATTGATTCAGGACCACTTCCAGACCCAAAAAGTCAGCATAGTCGGCTTTAACACATCCTCTAGCATTACAATGCCTACTACCCCAGGCCCGTGGTGGACGATAAAATCCCCAACCAGAAAGAGAGGCATAGGTAGGCAGCTAACCAACTTGATCCAAACCCCTTTGGAAACAGGACCCTCGACATGTATGACTCCTACAGTAAGTCACCTTAAATTCCACCCTATCCTGAAAACGCAAGCATCTAACATACTGATACTAACATAAATTAATTAAATCACTTGACTGAAGTTAGCAATAAATGATTTCGTTGCTACCTGTAGAAATAAATATTTTTTACTTGCTACATTGTTGAATTACCAGAACAAAAAACATCCCTTTAAATGCTCCGATGGGTTATGGCCCTATTAAAGAAAAGAAATTAGCAAACCAGTAGTTTTGCTACTAGTTTGTTTCTACGAATATACCTTATCCTTTCTATTGAATGAAATAGTTCGTATACTTATGGCAATCTTAAGACAGGGGATATCTAGAACAATACACATTTTCTCAAATGTCAATTTTTTATTTCGAAAGGTTGAATTTTTGCGTGTTGATATTATGTAAAGGGTAATGTCCAAAAAACGCGGGCCATTCGGAAACAATGCACACAGGCCCCCTGCACCTGTCGGCTATTGTTTCCGAATGACCTAAGGTTAAGAACTTTTTCCGGTTGAATAGCCCGCTCGCGATAACAACTGAAGAGCAAATTTCTTGATAATGGCATTGCCAATGCAACAATGTCTTCGCAACGTTCCAAAACGTCTATTGTAAAACACCTCTTACTAAATTTAAACAGAAGTTGTTTAAAGAGCTTATTCGTACTCGCAAAGTGGGTATTCAACAACGATAGCGCTAGAAAAACGTAAGAGCATCAACAAAACTACAGTATAACTCCAGTAATTCTAAATTATTTACTCATTTCTTTGATATATTTTTCCACAGGAAGGCAATCCCAATTTATGCCTACGGTAACAGTGGAATTGGTCACATTAATAAGTTCCAACGTTGGTAAACATGGTTCCACTGAAATCAAAATAAATTCAGATATTAGTACAGTCTACGAAAACAAACAATATGAGGGAAAAACAATCTTTTATAATTAGTATTAAAAAACGCTTAAGCGTATAACATACGGATGTAAGCCTTAAAAAAAATTACAGCTCTAAAGGAACAGATATTAGAAAAAGACATGTAAGCCATCAGCGTCGCACTAATAAGTGAAAAATAATCTCCAGCGTCCCAAAAATCAAGAAGGAGATTATTTTACATGTCTTAGTGCGACGCTGATGGCATGTTTGTCTTTTTCCAATACCTGTTTTTTTCAGAGCTCTAAGTTGTTTAAGGCTTACATCCATATTTTATACGCTTAAGCGTTTTTTAATACTAAGTTTCTATTTTTTTTCTTGTTCCAGAAAGAATAACAAAGACAAGAATATTGAAATCACTTTAAAGTGACTGTTATAAGAGAGCCTTTTTAATACTCAGTTTTAAGTTATAAAAATTGAAAATAGGATCTTTGGTTCGATCTCTAGATGAGAGCCAAATTTCCCCAATAAGAAGAACTACTACAATGTAGTCACATTTGAATAGCACTAGGCCTTCTTCACACCTACGTTTGAAACTATAAAACTTGAGCATCAGTTCATTGGTTCGATAGCCACGTGTAGGACAGCTGTCACAGGCCAGAAGGTGGGCTAATCATGCACATCGAGGTAAAAGCCATGTAATTTGGTACGCAAGTCAATTCTTAGCTTATAAATCGTGCTAGCTATGGAAACTCTCGAGATACCCCTAAGGCATCTTCCTGTGCCCCCAACCACCTGCATGAGGTTATTGACCAACAAATACTTGCTGATAGCGCTAAAACATGAATTAGTAAACAATTTATTTTTAGCTATCCAAATCGACCTAGAATTTATTGCTCATCATCCTCATGAAGAGGACACAGGGAGGCATGGTAGGACCTCGGGTATATCTCATGGGGTTCCGTATGTAGTTGATTTTTTAATGCTACAGTGCATGTTTTTAGTACGTCTAGCAAGAATTTGTTAATCTTCAATGCTTCGGGGGGTGGACAGGGAAGGGGAATAGATTCTGGGGAGCCTTTGGCGATATTTCATGGGGATCCATGGCTGGTTTGATTTCTACTACTAGGAATGATTGCTGTACCGCACGTATGCTTTTAGTTGCATCAACCAAGAATTTTTCGGGTATCAGCCTCATGGAGCAGGAATAGGGGGGGAAGCACTGAGGGCCTTGAAGGATTTCTTGCTAGTTCCAAGGAAATTAATGTGGGTGGCCTTGGACAGTATCTCGAGGAGTTCCATAGCAGGTTCGATTTGTACAACTATGAATATCTTTTGTACCACCTTTCATGCTTTTAGCTCTATCTGCAATAATTAGTTGGTCGAGCCTCATGGTGGGGTGAGAACCTTGGGGGAGGAGGCGCCTTGGGGTCAATTCATGGGGGTTCTATGGCTGATTTGATTTATAGTGCTAAGAACGACTTGTGTACCAAATTTCATGCTTTTAGCTCGCTTGCAAGAATTTGTTGATCAAGCCTCAGGGGGAACACTGGGGATGCACTGGGGGGCCTTGGGGGATTTAAAGGAGACTTATGTACCAAATTTCATGTTTTTAGCATGATCTGAAGAATTTGTTGCCGAAGCTTCTATGAGGGGGCTCAAGGGGGTGCTTGATAGCGCTGGGGGACGCAGGCAGTATTTCATGGGGATTCCATGGCTGGATCGATTTGAAATGATAAGAATGATTTGTGTACCAAATTTCAAGCTTTTAACCCGATTTGCAAGAATATAGGGGGTAGGGCACTGGAGGCCTTTTGGGTATTTCAAGGGGCTCCATGGCTGGTTCGATTTTAACTGCTAAAAAAGATTTGTATACCAAAATTCATGTTTTTTGTTATATTTTCAAAAATATGTTACTTCATGTTATGATTTTTGCTCAGTGCTCTACAATAATAAATGATGTGGTGACGAAAATACTACAATCACATTAAAATCGCATGCAAAAGGCCCTGATCTTTGTTACTACCTACATTTTCAGCTATAAAAATTTAAATTCTGTTCATTAGTTCGATCTCTAGGTGAGAAGAAAGTTTCTAGCCATTTGGTTTTCCGTCACAAGAATATTGTAGTTACATTAAAATGGCATGCGGAAGGCCTTAGGACTTGTCCATACCGACGATTTCAGCTATAGAACTTGAAATTGGTTCAGTTGTTCGATCTCCTGGTGAGGGCAAAGAGACTCCAGAAGAAGAAGAAGAAGAAGAACAACAACAACAAGAAATGGCCATACTGTAGACGTCGAACGGTTCGACTGTTGTCATCAAAATTTGTAATGCAGTGAAATAGTTGTGACACGACCCCAAATACCGAAATTCGTTGGCTTATATCAATTTTGTAAACACAGGTGCTACTCTATTTACGTTACCTTTTGGACTTAGATGTCAGACTACCTGAGTGGGAAACCGACGTAAATAGGTTTGCATACAGATTTATTTAATTCTTGTTGAGCCTTCGGCTTTCCGGCTTTAATAGGTCAATTATAGGTGACGCTATACGTGTTCAAAGTTAGACGTTTAACATGAAGTTCATACTGAGGCTCCGTGGTCCTTGATTTTTTTATGGGTGGCACCAGTACTCTATTCTACGCAAAAGGTTTTTGCTCTTTAGTGTTCGGAACTTTTACCCACAGAATAACGCAAGAAACTAACTCCAAGGACGAAAAGCAAGTTTCTCGAGTGTTCCCTGAGAACCCTAGTAAGCAAACAAGCACGGCCGAGTGGTTAATGGCGTGGTCTTCGTACCAAGCGGATGTCGAAGAATTGTATTACCGACCTGTACAATATACACTTGGGTAGGGGGTTTGGCAATGTGGTAGCCACACCCCCACCCACCACAAAAAAACGCTTCCTGCACGCGATTTTTTTGTCGATCTGTTGGAGGTGGGACTGCTTCCCGCACGTGGGTTTTTGTCAATCTGGAGGAGGGTGTGAAGTGCTTTTTGCTATCTCCTGTGATTGCAAATAGACCCTCAAAAAAATCACTTCCCACACGCTGGATTTCGTCGATCTGGGCGAGGAGAACCCGCTTCCCACGTGCAAGTTTTCGGCGATCTGGAGGAGGAGGGGGCACTTCCCGTGCGTGGTTTATGTCAATCTGGAGGGGGGGGGAGGAGGTCCGCTTCCCATGTGGGGAGTTTTTGTCGAACCTTGTGTGGAAATCTCGCGCGGAAATTCGTAGGTCTGGATGAGGGGGTGCCAGCAGCCTCTTCTCGCATGCTGGATTTCATCCATCCGGATGGGATGGCCGCTTCCCGCGCGCGGGATTTCGTCGATCTGAAGGAGGGTGGGAAAGTTCATTTTTTGTTACCTTTTTGCATACTGGAAGTTCGGCCATAGTCAAGATGGGTCAACGGGTAACCGGGTCGAGGTCAAATTGGGTCGAGCTTACCCATAAGAAACTGCCTTTTGCTACCAAAATTTGTCCTTTTGCTACATGAGTCGTATTACTAACTAAATGCGTCCAGCTCCGAGTGGAAAGGTCACGTGACCGGAAGTGATGTCATCAGGGACAAATCAGGGGTAGTGGTATTGTTTTTGGGGTATTCACATTGTGAGAACTCTCACGAGTGCGTTATATCGTGATGAATTAGCGATATTAGTGAGTCCTCAAATCGGTAACCTTAAAAGTTGCTTTTATGAACTTTTGTGTATTGAAAATACAACGATGTACTGAGTTTGACGTAAGTATCAGTTTCCATACCACCACGGAGGTAGGTACATGGCTCGATTTGAGATTTTACATGCGGTTCTCCAATGGATCCCTACTAGGCCTATATCCACATGTGGATGAAAAGACCTATCCACATGGTGTTCAAGCTCATTTAATTCCTCTCCGTGCTCGTCTTTTCGCCAATATTTCCTTCTTTTCATCCTCCATCTCGTTTTGTTGACGTTTCCTTTTAGCCGCAGCATTTTCTGCTAATCTCTCTTTTCTCTGCGCCTCAGTTTCTTGAGCGCAAGCTTTGCTCGTAGACGCAGCTTTTTTCTTCAATCTCTCTTTTCCCTTCTTTTCAGTTTCTTGAGCGTGCTTTTTGCTCTTACATAAGTAGCTTTTTTAGCTAATCTCTCTTTTCTCTGCTCTTCAGTTTCTCCAGCTAGAGCTTCGCTTTTGGAAGCAGCTTTTCTATAATCTCTCCTTTTCAGCTCCGGGCATGAGGCCCATCTTTCTTGTTCCAATTCTCTCTTTGCCATTTTCCTTTTCTCCTCCCATGCGGAAGGATCCTCCAACCTTCTCTGACGGTTCTGCAATAAAGAGAGTCTCCGAACCGCTTTCTATTTTTCTTTCAATTTTTTCTCCTTGTTCATTTTTTCATCTTAGTGCATTTTGAGCGCTAAACTCTCCTTTTCCTCTCCCTTCTCGTCGCTCATCACGTCAGTGTCCGAGTCAAAGTCATCCTCATACTCACTCCATGCGCCCGAATCATAGTAGCTGTCGGTTTTAAGGCAGATTTGTAATCGTCGAAGGAAAAGTGCTTCTAGACGAACGATCTCTGTATTCCTTGTGCCTTTTTAATGGTCTCTTTTCTCCACGTTTATGCACGTAATTCCGGCTCTAGTTAGCCTTCATGCGACGTTTATTCTCAGAATTATTTCGCTCGATTAACCACTCTAGTGAATGAGTACGTGTCCTATTGAGTTTTATTGGCGCTATAATACTCCCAAACGTTTTTTGTTCATATTGAGTGGTGAAAAACAAATTCTCCGTGAGCTTATTCAGAGGCCTTAGGGTGGTAGATAAATTATTGTGCTGTAATTAGACATAAGTTATATTTCTTTGGTTGTGTGTAAATGGTAAAATATTCCAATATTACGAGTATCATGATGGTTTAATAATTTTCAACCAAGCTTTTTTCACATTATTCTACAATTATTCTCGCGGTGTGTGGGAATAGATGTATGTATGAATGTGTGGTACCACGAAGAAAGAAGACCATCCCACCCATCTACAGGGGGTTTTCCTGATGAGTTGCTCAAAATGGGTTGCTCTGCGTTTTTTTCCCTAGAAGAAGATTAGACGAATGTGAAATTCTGGTATGAACTATAGCTCGTTCCAAATCGTAGAAATACTTCCGACAAGCTTCGCAGGAATACGCACATCCAAATTTGTTTTTTTTTAAGCGTGATCATTTTTCCATCGCATCGGTCGTGGTGTGCCAAAACTTCATCGTATGAAGAAACGAGTCCGCCGCAATCGAGACACGTAAAATTTAACACGCAAGGCTTCTGCAGATGATTTTCCACTTCTTCTCGCGATAAAAACTCAATTTTGCATATCTTGACCGGAACACTGCCTCGTACTTGGCAGCCATAGCTGATATGAAGACTTACAGGATTATTCACACCTTTTATACCCATCGTGCTTTCTCCACGCGCCCGGTAAAATAAGCACACGGTGACCACCATTCAGAAAAAACCTGCGAATACTCAAATTGGAGTATTATAAACACGACAAAATGCATGGGTTTACTGTAGGGCCTGTTCAAAATGGCCTCCTATTCTTCAAATCCCTTACTACTGGGGAACAGGAAAGGGGGACTAAGCACCTTGATGCAGTTTTGGTTTGAAAATGATATAACCGTCTACAATTGATTCAAAATAAAGAAAGCATATGCAAAAATCTAAAGAACAGTCGACCAAATTAAAAAAAAAAATTACTGGAAAATGTTTAATGGCCATGGCTTGAAACGTAATTAAATAACGGAAAAGTTACTCAAAACGTTCATTATTTATTCAGGAATTAATACTCGGATCCATACTCGGAGTTATTTTTTTTCTTTCTTTACTAGGTATATATTTGATGTAAATTGTTAAAATATTTTTAAGAATCGCCAAGCTATACCTAAAAGTACCCTACTTATAATTATATGTAATTGAAGGGTAAGGCTTCATGCTGTCTTGGCAGCTAGGTCATTTGCCCCAAGATCAGTCAGAATGCAGTGGTCTGGGTTGCCACTGCGCCACACATTACAGACTCTTTAAACAAACACCCAAATCTAGATCTTATCGTGTATCTATATCTGCTGCAAAAATTGAAAAAGACCCGTCCGAAAAAAAAACTTGTTGCCTAGTTCACAGGAAATCGTTGTCACGTTTCTTGCACGCCGGAGTGATAGAGACCGGTGAAACACACAGATGTAATATTTTAGAACAATCTGGTAATTCCCGGTAATTTTAACTCGATTATAAAATGCTTATCAGATCACTCTCGACAATGTAGTGGCACAAAAATAATGACTTCGAACGTAAGACAAGTTATCAATAAAGACATTCAGTGCGAGTACCAGCGATGATGATAGCGCCCAAGCGTAAAATTTTAATAATGATCAATACAGGTACGGATTGTTCCGCGATAAGACTTCAAGGCTTGTTGTACCCCTATTATTATATGTGTAGTATTTTGCATCCATGCGGCTCGCGAGCGATGAGATGCTGAGACCGTGATGCCCAACTGACACGGCATGACACGCAGAAGGTGGAAACGGTGACAAACACCATCAAAATGGTGAAAATTAACAAGTAAGCTACGGACCGCATGTGACTGGTGACCGATGACATTCAGGAGGGGTAACACCCTCAAAAGAAAGCTATGACTAAGGTTGGTGTGACCATTACAAAAACGGGCTAACACCACCTCTTCACGGTAACTGTGGTGGCAAGCCAAGTGCCGTTCCATGCCAGTACCTGGCATGCTTATTGCTTGCCAGTACCTGGCATGCTTATTGCTTGCCAGTACCTGGCATGCTTATTGCTGGCAGCTTATTGCCATCTTGTCAAACAGTGTGCAATCTGAGACGAGTTTTGGAAAGGCGTCCGAGGGAACAAGACGCAGATCCCTATCGAGAGGACCAGAAAGGGCTCCTTTAGGTGCCGCTTCAACAGGCTCATTCCCAACTATCCCGACATGGCCCGGGATCTAGCATAAAACCATTTTTTTGCTGGCCAGGCAATTGCGGAAGCAGAGCCTGTATCCATTTTTTAAAGGGGGTTCAGATGGGTGAATTCTCTACTTTATGTATATTGCAAACTTTCAAGTTGAACAAATAAAATAAAATTTGGAATGTGATGTCTGGAAATTTTCTTATATGGAAACAAAGTCCTATAGTATCTTGAATAGATACGCACCAATGTAAGTTCGTATATTTGACTGATTCAATTTGTCTATGCTTCGCTGCATTTAAATTCCAAAATGTATGGAATGTAGGCCTATCAAAAAAGTGAAAAATATCACCTTTCACGATAATTACTGGTTAAAGTGGTGATTGTTTTTGGACCTCAGCAAATGTCGTATTGACAAGAACGCTAAAACTGTGTCTTGAACTTCACATGTTTTGTAGGCCCTAGAAGCTAATATTAAAAGTTTTAAAAATAATTTTATTTGTATTAATGACAAACAAAAGTTTTTAGGTTTTAAAAATTGTATTAACCTAAGAGCTGGCCGTTAAATCCTAAACACAAACTTAAACGCGTTCAGGTATAACTAAAAAAAACTCTGTAGAAACGCAGCCGTCTATTCGCACATTCAACATCCAACCTAATAATAGCTTACCAACGTAAATTCCTTTAATTACGTTGTAATTTTATTAGGGTTTTATAGTTAAACTAGAGGAAGCCCACGCTATGCACGGGGCCGGTCACATTTCCCAGGACATTTTCCCGGGACATTTTCCTGGCACTCTTCCCGACGACTTGTCAGATTGATCGACCACTCATTCCTGGCTCCTTTTTGGCTGCAGCTAGAGTGGGAGAGTGCATTTTCAATGCGGGCGCGAGGAGGGGAGAAGTGGTTTCCCTTTAGGCTTTTCCTTTTCCTTTTAGCCGGCCTCCGATATTATAATAATTATAAATACAGTCGCAAAACTATTCAAGTTACATTCTACACTCAAACGCCAGACTGCCTGAGCAGGAAATTGAATCCGTGACCTCTAAA
>JAHWFP010141049.1:0-11035 GCA_023313725.1 Lithobius niger | reverse complement strand
TTGGTGCCCACGCTGGGCTAAGGTGTGTCCCCGCCCAGGACATTACAACTACAATATTAGGTATCGCAACTAATGAAGTTGGCGGGGGGGGGTAAAGGAGTTTGCTATTAAAAACATTATTCAAGTTTAATAGAAGGATGGTTACTGATCTATTGCAAGATTAATAGGAGTAAAAAGGCTTTATATACATTTGGATGAGGTTGGTATGGTCGGACCTCTGAAATAAATACAAGATAAACACTTTTTGGAGAAAATGTCCGGTAAAATAAAATAGTAAAAAAAATGCCGTTTTGGACAAGGTAGAGTTCATGGGAAGAATTACGTTAATAAATTCCTTTTTAAAGCACTAAGCAAAAGATTAAATGAACCAGCTTGTGTGTAGATGCTAAAACGCATTTTAGTTTACAACATTATTGCAGCCGCAAATAATGACGAGAGTGCAATCGAAGTTTTCATAACAAACCAAAACCGGTATTGAAGTTTAAAATAAAAACGTAGAGTGCGGGTCCTCAGTACATTTATGTGGTTGAGTGCCGATTGGCAGCCCCTCCTACAACAACACTAAGCTGGTCGGTTTTATGCCTGAGAAGAAAAATATAAATTACAAATATACAAGTTTTGTTTGGAAAATGGCGATTGCGTGCGGTGCGCTCAGTTTGGAGCGTTTTTCAAGTGGCTGTAGAAAATCGTAGGAGATAGGCCCGACGGAAGCAATTTATTAGTGGTACGGCTGTTATGAGGCTTTAATCCGAGGGGGGGTCGAGTAACAATACTTTTTTTTGTTAATGTCCTTATTATTTACTTAAATTAAACATGTTCAATCTTACAGCTTGTTACCTCGTCACTGTTATCTCCAGATAAAAGCTTCACGAAAATTGCAGACCTGTGTTAAAATACTGGATAAAAACGTTGGCCACTGTATCCCTTGCTTCCTTGTGCACATGTAGTACCATCAGATGGTTTAGTACTATCTTGTCTCACAGTTGAACGCAAATACGTTGCGTTTGTTTTTAATAACAATCAAAATTCTTAACCATTGTGATTTCTAATGATTACTAGTAGAAGGGTAATAAAATGCATATTACCCTTGCAGCCTTGATAGTAGTAAATATTTTTCAACAAGTAAAGAGACAAATTTAGATTTAAATCTGCATTCTTTACGGGAATGCCACCAAAGCGGCTAGTCGCCACTGTCCTTTGAATGTGGACGTGCCGATCTTTGCCAGCGCCGCCAGCGAAGAATGTTTTACCAGCACACAACATGCAGCATGGTTTCAGCAACACATCGAGTCTACTAACTGCTATGGGGGAAAAAGGTTGATTTGTCAGGCAGGGCAGCTTACCAACCCAGGCAACTTGCTACTTCACTCGCACAGGGCAAACAATGGTCGCAACGGAACGAACGATGATGAACATGCGTTTATGCAGCTTTTTTTATTTTTTATTTGTGTTCATGAAACTGGGTACCAGCCGTACCGCTTCCGTCGGCCCTGGTAGGAGATGAAATTTAAAGTTCTGTTTTCGCAGAGTTGAAGACAGAGTTCGTGGCTATTAAGCATTGAAGACAGGGATCGTTTTGAACCATTTTCTTGGGAGTTACACAAGTTAAAGTAGAAGGCTTTGGAAATAGGCCTAGAGCGCTACTGAGTGCTAAGAGAAAAAAAAATTGCTTCCCGAGTTTTTGATTTTGGTGCCGGGTATCCTAACCAATCTGGATTTTTGGCCAAATGCCATTACACGCCCCCACACAGGAGATTTTACTTAGGGTTCCTGTTGAACTCGAAGTAAAAGCTGGGAAAATAGTTAGTGCACACAGGAATGCTATAAACTTAGGTCGCCAAACCATGTAATCACAATTTACATGAAAGGTCGCAATTCAAGCAATCTCATCTGTTTTGTCGAAAAAATAAGAAGTCTAAAGTTTTGAGCTACTTAGTCCTAGCTCCGGATAGTATACAAAGTTATATAAACACTACATATACAAAAATAAAAAATGCCATTTTGTGTTTTTGGGGAACTGACGTATTTTCATTGAGTTTAATTTGAGTAAGAAATTACATAGAAAAAAACACTATTTTCGAAACTGGACTAAAAATAAAGGTACATGTTAGGTTTTTGTAACTGTTAACTGTTAAATGATACGATCTCAACATTTAATGCTCTTAACTCGTCAGCCCTGCACAGAATGCTATTTTTATTTTCCAGTAAAGCATCGAAAAAAACCTCGAACCTCAGGACCTAGCTTGCGTTAAGGATCGGAATAGAGGGTACTATGAGCGCATGAGAAACCGTAGGCTCTATTTAAAGTTAACAAATTGCCACTGGGATGGTTTTAGGTTACCAAACAACTTGTTTTACATAAAATTTCTGACACTGAAGGGTGTTTAGGTATAACCCATAACTTAACATAATTATAAAATGCTGGGAGGTTTTAAAATGGATAATAACCAACAACCTTTTAACGACAGAGTTAACCTTTTGCCCTCAGAGGTAAGACAGACAAATTTTTTTAAAGAAAAATGTTTCGTAAAAACTTTAAGAGGAGTTTAGCCAGGAACCACTAGACTCCCATAGATATTCCTAATGAATATTAATAATGTGTCGTACAATCTTTGTTAAAATTCTCCCACATAGGGAGACATTGATAATGACAAAAAGAGTAAACATTGGCACTTAAAATTTAGGTGTGAGGGTCCGAAACGGGAAAAGCTGACAGTTTCTTTGAGTGAGGTTGCCCTGACAACGTACCTCTTAACAATTAATGAAAATAAAAAAATGTGTGTAGAGCAAAATTTTTTTGGCTTCACCACTGGTTTAGCTTTTAATGATGAAAACTCAACTGTTAGTTTAAACAAAATACCAACTTAAGGTATCTGCATTTAAATGGAACTTTCCAGGTTTGTATCTGACTATATAGTCGTAGTCTTGAAGGGTAAGGCTCCACCTAAGTAATCTGGGGTTTTTACCAGACATTTGCTTGAGCCAATGCAGCGGGTTATGATCTGATTCTATGACGAATTTTGTACCATAGATGTAGGGACGCAATTTAGGAACGGACCAGATCAAACACGCGCACTCTTTTTCAGTTGTCCCATAGTTCTGCTCCCGGGCTGACAACTTATGTGAAACGTAAAGACAGGGATGTTCGTCTTCTTCAAACTCGTGGGATAATACGCAGCCCATGCCACGTTCGGAACAGTCACACTGTAAAATGAAAGTCTGACTAAAGTCGGGTGCTCTTATGACGGGGAACGTCACTAAGGCTTGTTTCAAAGTGTCAAATGCTGATTGTTTTGACTGATCCCACAAAACAGGATCTGGGGCCTTCTTTTTCAAGGAGTCTGTGAGGCTAGCACAGATTTCAGAGTACTGCTTGATGTACCTTTGGTAGTACCCTACCAAGCCAAGGAAAGACCTAACGTCTCTTAGTTTGTGGTCTGGCGAATTTTTGCACAGCCAAAACTTTTACTTCAGAATGGGTTTGGGACCCATTTCCTACCTCATGACCCAAGAAAGTAGCCTTGCTACAAGCGACCTGCGACTTTTTTGCATTTACTGTTAGCCCGGCCTTCTTGACTGCAAGGAGGAAAGAGTGGACATTGTCAAGATGTTGTTACCAAGTTTCGGCTCCAACAGCAGTGTCGTCTTGAAATGGGGTAACGAATCCTCCATTCCACGAGTGATGCCATTCATAAGTTTTTGGAAACAAAATGGGGCGTTTTTCATACCCATGTTCATCATGAGTGGGGAATTCCCAATAGGGGTAGTAATGGTGGCTGCTAAAGAAGCTTGTGGTGTGAGTCGAACCTGCCAGAAGCCTCTGTTCAGGTCGAAAATGGAGATGTATTTCCATTTGGCTGCTTGTTTTATACACTCCTCAATGTTAGGAATTGGATAGTCTTTAGTTACGGGGTTATTGTTCAGTTCACGGTAGTCAGCTACCGGACGAGGACTTGCATCTGCCTTCTGAACAATGATCATTGGTGACCCATGAGGAGAGTCAGTCTCAACAATCAAGCCAAGATCCAGCATTCGTTTGATCTCGGTAACAATTAACAATCCCTCTCAAATTTCGCATGGCGATAATATTTGCAGGGTTTAATGTTAGAATCAGTTAGTTCCACGTCATGTGTAACAAGGTCTGTTGGACCTGGTAAAGTGGAAAAACTCCATCCACTTGGTCAAATACAGCGAGGAGTTCACTCTTCTGCATTTCAGTTAAGGAGCCTATTTTTTTAAAAAGGCCCATGGCTTCCTTAGAAGTAAGGTGGCCATCACCAGGCTGGCCTGTCCAGACATGGTCGGGGGGTGACATTTCACGTTCGTCAGAGAAAGAATAATTAGTGGCTCCTTCTCTAGGCAGATATGGCGTGAGAAGGTTTACATGATAAATGGTTTCTTTATGAATACCAAACAATTTCTTGATAAGGTAATTTGTATCAGACAATCGCTTCAAGACTTCACATGGGCCATCCCAATAAATATCTAATTTATTGGCCCTGAAAGGTTTGAGGACCAGAACCTTGTCTCCTTCCTTGAACTTACGTTCTACTGCCTTTACGTCATAATAGGTCTTTTTTTTAAGTTGTGACCTAATAATGTTCTCCTGAGAGAGTTCACGGGAATATTTAAATCGTTGAAGTAAATCCAAGATATATTCCAACACACTTGGATGAACGTCAGGTTCAATCCATTGGTTCTTGACTAAGTGAAGTGGGCCTTTCAAGTTGCGGCCGTATACAAGCTCCGCAGGGGTGAAGCCTGTGCTCTCGTGAGGAGCAGTGCGCAGGGCAAACATGGTGCCTGGCAAACATCGTTCCGAATCTTCGGGATGCTCATAACAAACAGCTCTATTAACAGCTTTGAGCGTATGGTGTAGTCTTTCAATGCTATTTGATTGAGAGTGGTTTACACTGGAATTGATACATTTAATTCCACACTTCTCCAAAAACAAAGTTGTGAGTTCAGAGATGAACGGTGAGCCCAAGTCGGACTGGAGCTCTCCTGGAAATCCTAGTCGAGAAAAGATTTGTAAAAGTGCATACACTACACTTTGGCTGTTAGCCTCTTTAAGGGGAACAGCTTCCGGCAACTTTGTTGCGGGGTCAAGCAATGAAAGAATGTACTTATACCCAGCCTTACTAGTAGGCTTGATGGGCCCAACAATGTCAATAATGTACCTGTTGAATGGCTCACCATCCATGGGCACAAGCACCACGAGCAACAAGTTTTTGTCCCGTTTTGCCAGTCTTTTGGCACGTGAGACAGGTTTGCACGTATTGTTCATTGTCGGTGAAGGAATGTGGCCAATAGAAATTAGTCAACATTTGGTCTTTTGTTTTTGACCTACCCAAATGGTCTGCCCATGCATTTGCATGCGCTGTGTCTAAGACAAAATTTCGGCACTGTTCAGGAAGCACTAGCTGTCTCTCTATTAACGGCTTGCCTGAAGTACGAAAGGGCTTTCTAAAAAGCAATCCCTTGTCAACGAGAAACTGTTTGTTTTCGTCCTGCTGCTCGACAGGGAGTTCAGCAGTTTTCCAACACTGAGTTAAGGTTGGACATGCAAGTTGCAATTTGGCAAAAGTGGGTTTATCAATATTTAACAATTTTGAAAACTGTTCTGTCCGGGCCCCTAGAATAGCAGTATCTAAACCATCTACCTTAGGATTGATAAAACCCTCTGTCACTGATCGTGGAGTAACCACACGCTGGTCAGATTCACTGTCTGTACCGTCATCACTACTGGATGCTATTTCACGATAATTTGACTTAACAATCGGAAGTTGTTGTTCACTACGTGTTTGTGAACGTGTCACTGCATTAGCAAACGGGGGTAACAGTTTTAATCCCCGTTCTTCCATAACAGCCTGGGAAGGAATACCAAGGAGCATTTGGAAGTAATCTCCCATATGATCCGAAACCAAGGCCTCTAGATAAAGGCCGAAAGGGCGTATGCACATCGATCTTGGCGATGGCGTGAGTTGTAGTCTGCTCTGTGAGAGCGTTGCTACAGTGGGTGTACTCACCCGTGAATTGGTGAGGTTTAACCAAATTTCTGGAAATGACATCATGGGTTGACCCAGTGTCTCGTAGCACTAAACACTTAGCACCGTTTACACTCCACTCATGGATGTGCTTAGACAAGACAAGTTCAGGAGGTTGACTGTGAATAAAATGACAGCTAGACTGAGAGTCGGGTTTAGACTCAGGATTAAAAGCAAAGTGTGCTCCACATGCACGACAATCACGGATCATATGACCGGGACGTTTACAAAAAAAAAAAGTGCCATCTCCACGGGGCTTACGTGGTTGATCAAATGCTTTATTAGCATTGTTGCTGCTGGCGGAATCTCCAAAAGTGGAGTCCTGTTTAGTGTCCATAGAACCAGCCGGTTTAGCTATGGTTTGGTGATTTTTATTACCACCACGAAAGTTGGATGGGGCTTTTGAAGCTTGTCCACCTGGCTGTGCGACAGTTTTCACTTTGCCTGTTTTGGAAGCAAGGTCAGCAGAAATTTGATTGTTGCGGGTTGTGTACTCATCACACAACTTAGCTGCTTCATGCGGCGTCCCAGTTTTGATTTGGTCTGGCAACCACTTCCGGAGAGCTACCGGGCACGATTTGGTAAATTGTTGCAAGAGGAATAAGTTAACTAACTTGTCGAAACTATTGTTGACGCCAGCTAACGACAACCATCGAGAAAATAACGTTTCCAACTCGAACGCGTGTTTGTGGAAAAGTTGTTCGGGTTCTTTCTCCAAACTTCTAAACTGTGCTTGCACTGACTCTTTAGTCTGATCAAACCTTTCTAGTAGTTTAACTTTGACTAGATCGTAATTGTCCATATCTACTGCACTCATTTGGTCGCAAACTTTAACCAAAATGTCACCCAATAAAGGTTGTAAACCGACAACCCATTCTGACTTTAAATACGTTGAGTTTCCATGGTTTTTTCAAATATTTTTAAAAAGCAGTTAATTTCCGATTTCGGTCTCCAGTTGTTAATTAAACGAACTGCATCAGATACCTTTCCGGCATTACGTCCGGAACTAACACTAGACATTTCAGACACTGGACTTGAAGTACCACTTGCTGATCTTAATTTTGCTAACTCAATTTGTTTATTGGCTAGATCAAGTTCGATTTTACGGATTTCTGGGGCTCTAGCATCATCGCTACTGTGGGCCCCCGTATCTTTTAACATTAATTCGTGTGCCCGAAGTTTATCGGCTTCGGCTGCGGCATGAGCCCGAATTTTCTCTGCCTCCGCTCGTGCTTTATCTGCTTCTGCTAGCTCTAAAGCTTTAAGTTTTAACTCTTCGGCTTTTAGAAACAACTCGTTTTCTTTCAGAGCTAACTCTTTTTTTGTTTTGAATAGCGGTGTTACACTTTCCTATTGCGCTCTCTAGAGCGTCGGACACATCGGTTAATGAAACTTTGTCGGCTTCGTAAGCGACAGTGAGAATTTTGACGGATTCTTGCCTTACTTCACTGACAGTTAGGCCAAGATTTAAACGGGCCTTCTTGAGGTCCTTGTTTTGAATACCTTCGAGTATTTCTAGTAAATCCTCCCATGTTGGAAGCTTTAACCCTTTAAGGACGGGTGCGCCCAAATGCGCCCGCTGTATAATCATTGTTTACAACTCTTCTACAAGGCATATCGAAAACTTCCTGTCAATTACAGTAAAATTAAAACAGGGATATGAAAGCCAGATCATTAAGGATAAAAATGACACAGGTTTCATTCCCTTACCTCAACCGGGTGAGAAGCTGCGATTTTTTTTCTACATGTCAGTTATAAGCTCTTAGCGCACACGCAGTCCTTAAAGGGTTAACATTAATTTAAGCAGAAACAAGTTTTACGTGAATTTTAAATAAAAAAAAATTAAATTGCAGCCGCAAAATAATGAAACTGTTAAGTTGGACTAGAGCACGAATTTAATCATTTCTCTAAACAACCCTTAGGTTAAACACAAGATACACTTTTTACCCCTAGCACTCTGGTGGATTATTAAATGCATAAAATACACGAAACAAAACACTCAGCTTGGCGGCCAAAGCAAACCCATGTGCACTAACCTTCCTGATAACACAATCGCTGTGTGGTCCGTCTATCCTAGCCTCCCATCGTAGACCTGGATGTAGAGCCACTTTAGAACATCCGGTGGTTTTTGCACAAAACGTCCTTGCACAGTTGTGGTCGCCCTTCTTGGTGAAAGTCGAACACGGTCACACACGTCCGGGTTGTGTGGAGAGCTTCATTTCCTTGCACAGGGTGAATCCTCCGGGGTGTTGAACTTCTACTTCAACCTTCTGCAGGTTAGCCCAAATTTGCCTCTGGTGAAGCTGGGGTTGCTGCTTTCCTTCTCCAAGCCGGATCGGGAATTGTAGGCCTAGTTGTTGTCGTCTAGGCAGACATCTTTTGGCAGTAACGTTTTGTTTTTGTTACTGACATCTCGGTTGCAGTTTGGTGACTTACTGCTGACATCTTCTTCTTAAGATGGCACTGGTATAGTAGTATGACAGTGTGGGAGGTGTATTTGGAGTGGCACAGCACCTTGTGATCCCACCACTGCCACCAGTGTTGTAGCGGCGCTACCTGTCTCGTTAGGTGCCATTCAGGTGAGCACCGACATCTGGTGTACTGACTAATTCTTAACTAGTATCCAAGGTGACTGTTTTTACTTTTACGGAATATACAGCACTGCAGTGACTACTGCACGGTTAGGAGGGGAGCGTCCATGTCCTGTCTAAGTTTTATGATACTAATTATCTAATGGTTCACTGCCACCACGATGGGTGTTTAATTGCATGCTTGGAGTTAAATAAAAATAATTTTTGGTTATTAACTCATACAATTAAATCTACACGAAGTCAGACTGTCGTTTAAAACAACGCTTGGTTTTTTAATAAAATATGTTTAACTTTATTACACTTTACAGTTGCAAACTTGAATTTACAAACAATAATCTTTGAAAGCTTTGAATTAAAGCCACGATGATTTCCAAAAAAATCGGCAAAAATCAACGAATAAAAAGTTCATACACTACAATAAAATTTCGATTAGAAAAGTTGTTTGAGTCACCGGACTCTTTAAGTTACATAATGCACTTTACATTTGTAAAGTAGTCTAAGTTATGTTTCTGAAGCCACTGCTAAAGATCAAACTACCTCAATGGTTAATAATAATATAAATGTTTAACCTGCCACATATAGCTGGTTAGGTGACAGAAGGGTAAAACCACTAACACCGCCCCTGATTTAATTCGATAAGTAAAGAAAGAAAAAAGACAGGTGAACTACAGGTAAAGGATGTATCACTAATACACCCTCTTAAGGAATTTAGATAAGTCACAAGCTCTAATTAACCGACGAAAACAATGAAGAGAAGGCGAAGTCACCACCTCAGTTGGAAGCGAGTTCCAACAGGGCACAACACGGAGTGCAAAGAAGTGTTTTCTGCAATCGAGGCGGGACGAGAGAAGCTTCAGCTTTAATGGGTGACTACGAGTTGCCTGAAAACTTTGGCGTTCAAAGAATGAGAAATCAAGGGGCAATAAGTTGTGGATGATCGAATAGGTCAGTGACAAGTCTGCGTGCAGACGGCGCAGTTCAAGTGTGGGTAAGCCCAGTCGTCGTAACCTCTCTGCAAAGGGTAGTTTCCGTAAGCCCGGCAGACTCCTGGTGAAGTATCTTTGCACTGACTCAAGCAAATCAATATCGCCCAGAAGATAGGGGAACCAAACTGGGCTCGCATACTCAAGGAGTGGTCTAACATAGACCTTAAAGGCCCATACCCTGGTCAGATTGTCAGCCTTCGAGAAACACCGATTGACGATATGAAGACGGCGGAAAGCCTGAGTAGTGATTTTCTTACAATGTGTTGATGATATTAAGTCTGAAGTAAACCATACACCCAGATCCTTTACATCACTCATCGTACCGAGTAGCCTACCATCAAGGAGGAAAGGGGCTAATGCTGCAGACCGACCAATATGAAACGAGAAACACTTCTCCAATGAGAGCGGTAACTGCCAGAGATTTGATCAATCCCAGACTGCATTTATGACGGCAGACAACCTGGCATGGTCGGCAGAGTCTACTACCTCAGTTCCAGCCTTAACATCATCTGCAAACTTAAGTTTGAGGTCACCCTCAAAAGAAGAAGATGGCAAAAGGTCCGAAACGAAGACCACGAATAAAAATGGACCCAGGACTGACCCTGGGGAACCCCACTGGACGTCGAAAGGAAGGCAGAGAAGGTACCCTCAATACGGACACGTTGCTGGCGGTCTCTTAGGAAGGCCCGCAACCAGTCTAGAAGATATCCTCCGATTCCCAAAAGCTCAAGTTTTGCCACCAACTTAGAGTGGATTACCGACTCAAATGCACGTTTAAAGTCAAAGTAAACCACCTCAAAGGGAGCCCCCACGTCGGAAGCAGAATTCCATCGATCGAGAGCAACAAGGAGTTGCAAAGTAGTTGATCGGCGGGGTAAGAAACCAAATTGGTTAGTATCTAAAAGACTATGCGTGTTACAGTAATCCAGCATGGTGTTTCGTACCAAAGTCTCCATAACCTTGCAAACGACAGAAGTCAGGGCTATATGACGATAATTTACAGGAAGAGAAGCATTACCATGCTTAAAGACCAGCACGATCGTTGCCTGGCTCCACACTTGTGGAATTTCTCCACACTCCATAGAAACCCTGAAGAGAATTGTTAGAGCAGGAGCAATCTTGTAGGCAATTTGTTAAAGGAAAAAAGCTGAAAAACCATCCGGGCCTATCGCATGGCTCGGTTTACAGCCCTGTAGTGCCTTCAAAGTATCCAGTATGGTGAACTGTACTAAATTACAGCCTTCCCTGGTTTCAATATTGGGCCCAACAAGGGGTGGTAAGACACCATTATCAGGTATCCCATTTGCAATGAAAATGTTGTTTAAAGCAGTTGCCTTCTCTGAATTATCCGAAATAAAGCTATTATTTATTTGTAGTGGAGGGATGGACCTGGCAGTTCCAGTCATATTTT
>JAHWFP010141045.1:0-25650 GCA_023313725.1 Lithobius niger | reverse complement strand
TAGATTGTGACAGCGGCTTACAAGTTAAACTGTAGTTTTCAGTTGCGATTATAGACTGAAAATGCAGTTTAATACAGTTACTGGTTTTAAATGAGGTTATTGTGGATGGTAACTTCAGTTATGAAGAGAAGAAACTATATGAAGGAGCATATATATAACACATTTTTCAATTTGGCCATTCATGCTGCAGTAGTCCCTGCCTCACCATCACTTTTATGAGGTTCTACTAATCGACTTTGGAAAACAGTTACTGACCAAGATTGCATGTACCCTAAATCCTTTTCCAACCGCTAGTAAACTCCAGTTTTACACAGAAACTGCAATTCCAAACCACAAGCAACTGAATTTTAAAGATACTTGTAAATAGTTTTTAATGCTAATAATTACAATTCTTTAACTGATTTAATGAACAGATTGTTTATGTTAAGGTAGGTAACTGGCTATGTAGCTTATGAATAATCCTGTCTCAGATCACAGGATTTATTAATCATTTAGATTTAGCTACTTTTAGATTAGACCAGACGCAACTCAAACTTTCAACTGTTAGTAAACTGTAGTTTTACACAGAAAATTTAGTTCCAAACTGCAGACTACTGAATTTTAAGATTACCATACTTTTTAATACTCTTTGATGATAATAATTACATTTTTTTTAACTGATTTAATTATTAATATTAAAAAGTATTTAAAATATTTTTTAAATTCAGCTCTGTGGATTGGAACTGCAGTTCCTACATAAAACTGCAGTTTTTACAAAAAACTGCAGTTTACTAGCAATTGGAATTGGTGTTAAATTTAAAGTTTTAAACACTTCCTAAATTATGATGAAGTTTTAATTAAATGTAATGGAGTTCGCAAAGTTTAAAACAAAAGAGGCCAATTGATTGTTTAAAATGAAGATCAGCACTGCTTTATTTTAGCAGTTATAATTAAAATACAAATATTACAACCATACTTATTAACTTTAACGAGTGAGTAGGTATATAAGGTTGATTCATACATGACAACCTTGTACGTTAACCAAAATGAGTAGATAGGATCAGTAAGGTAAGTGAAATATATCATATATATAAGTTAATATCCTAAACTAATACGAATTAGATTGCTGAATAAAAATAAGTTCCACAGTAACTGTCGTTCTGTGAATTGCATTTTTGTTAATTTACTGCAGTTATATAAAGTGCAGTTTTTATGCAGAACTGCAGTTTCATAAAGTGCAGTTTTTATGCAGAACTGCAGTTTTATAAAGTGCAGTTTTTATGCAGAACTGTAGTTTCATAAAGTGCAGTTTTTATGCAGAACTGCAGTTTCATAAAGTGCAATTTTATGGAACACAAACTGCAGTTCTTAATTACTGCAGTTTAAAGTTTATCAACGAAACTGCAGAAATTTAAACTGCAGTTTGTGTTCCATAAAATTGCACTTTAGAACTGCAGTTTTTTAAAGGGCAAAACTGCAGTATTTTTTTGTAAGGGAAGAGCAGGAAATATAGCAGCTGGAGCATTTACCAGCCTTTCGCTAATTTCGTCAATTAAATCCTGTCATAAACTCAAGCGTTTGGACCAAATTGACTTTAAAATTAAATTCTAAACTTGACCTTGCTTTGGGACCAACACTTGGCTTTTTTTTTTTTTAATAACAAGAGGCATAAAATCTGAACCCTGAATTCTTTCAAAACTATCGCTCAAAAGCAACAAAAGTGCTAGAACTAATTGAAGCGGCATTTAATTACGGCAGTTAAACCCTTTTGTTCGTTAACTTTACTCGCTCTTAAACTTAAATTTGAAAAACACAGTGCTTGTTCTAGCTAGGCCTACACACATTTTTCACAATTCAAAATGTTGCTAGTTTCCAGCAAATCTGCAAGGCCGCACAAAAATGCAGGTGCAAACCCCACGTTTTACAGAACAATAGTATTCAGGTTACTTTCACAAAATTATTTGCAAAACTGAACTGGCTTACCAGATTATATTGAAACTGCAGCCTCCCTAAACACCATTTTTGTCTTTTTGAACAAGAAAACCAGCAGTTTTCCCATTTGTATGCCTTTTTATCCTCCTTAGCTCAACAACAGCAATTTATTTAGTAAACAAACGTAGTTAACATCTTTCACTATTTTAAACATTGCAACATTTCAACGTTTTAAACCTTGGACTACATCCTTATCGATGCAACTTATAGTTAATAAACGACTAGGACTCCTGCTTTGATCCGCTCAACATTTCAGCCTATTAACTACATATTTTAAATACATGTAACATACAGCTAACCATGACTGAACTCAATTAGTTCAAACACCCATTTGAGCGCAACATTCCACACCGCCTACAGCACTATGCCGTAGGTCCTCTCGGTGTGTGCTGAATTTGCGTACAAATCTTTACCCTTAGCAGGTCTTACACGTATTGTTAAATTTTTGATCTTAGGGGATCTTAAAAGAATTATCCATCTTTGCCCATTTCGGGTCTTATAAGAATTCACCAAATGCCTAAAGATATTTTGCACCAAAATACCAAATCCAGGATGTCGGCCAATCCTCGTCCTCCAGCAGCGGCTAGACGTCAAATTCGAAGCACAATTTTGACCGACTGACTGCTTTCCCTGGCTACTATAGTAAACCTGCCCAAATTTGCTAAATTCCAAGTGGTAACGGTCCCCTAAATATCTACAGTATTATCAGTCAAGGCCATTCTTTGTGTAAATCATATGAGTGACGTGCCTTAACGACATTGTGCCTCGGTTGAAGGGATGCTTTACTTACGGCTTTACAAATGCCTTTCAAAATACACTCAGAAGCAACTTTATACTAGCATAATACAATTGTATGGTTCGCCAAGCCCAGGTATACCAATACACTATTAATTAAGTTGTACAAAGTTAATTCTAGTATGCTCTTCACTTAGGTTAATACTGACATCCTCGTCGCCAATGTGGTGTTTGCCATAACTGTGGGTTGGTTCTAAGTCTAGAGTGACCGCTAAAGCGTCAGGTGGTGGATAAACAGGCAGCCAGGTAAATTGCCTTGGGTTTGCTACTTTTATAAAACGAAGTGATGGTATCATAATTTGTTACCCAGAGTGCATCTGCATAAAATATGCACAGATGACGCAATAGCGACGCCCACTAGGGACTAGAACGCAACAACATAAGCTTGGTGGCTAAGGTCACTTGGGATATCCCATAGCCTGGTTTCCACAGAAAATTTCGACGGACCTGTGGACAGATTCGACAACGTAACAAACATTAGGCCACTTTAGTTTTGTTTCCACCGAAACTTCGACAGAACGTATGGTGGCTGTATTCATACATGTTGGGATCAATACAGTGGCATTGCCAGGGTAGGGCATTCAACCCTCACAGCTCCAAGAAACCATTCAGAAAGTGTGGCTGCCTTTTTTGGCTTAGATTCATGTAGCTGTTTACGGCAGTGGCGGACCTTCTTTTTCTGGCTTCGGCAAAAATCCTGGCTCAGCTACTGGATCAATAGATTTGTGCCGCCTTTTCACATAATTCATTCGTGGTTTCGCAAAATCTCTTGAAACGGATAGTGACTGGGAATAAGTAAGTGACACGACGAGAAACGCGTGAATTTACGTCCAAGTACGGCGGAATGATAACGAAATCGGACACACTGACTACGGAAGTGACGCGACGAGTTAACCCAAGCAGTGCCGGAGCAAGGCGTTTGAGCGCCTGGAGCCAGTAGCTCATTGAGCGCCCCACTTCCCCCCCCACCCTTCCTACACGCCTCTTCCCAAATCTACCCCAAATAATCTATCACGGTGCCACAGCGATAACGCCAACAAACTGAAGACACGAATGTGACATGAAGGGCATGAGGTACCGTAGGTAGGCGTGAGACAAAAATATTTGTCAACATTTGAAGGATTACAATATTATTTAGTTTATGATAGAGGTACCCTCTGACTGACCAGAAACTCACCAGAACATACGAATTCGGCAACAAATACTTAAATTTTCGGCCCGGTTTTGGGCATTGTTCACGATAAAAATGTTAAAACATTAAAGAAGGTGGGAGCTGCCACAAATTGTGGACTTCATACAGCTGCCAGATGATTTTTCAACATGGCGGCTGTGTGAAGTCCACAATTTGTGGCAGCTCCCACTTTTTTTGGTGCTTTAACATTTTAATTGTCAATAAGCCCGAAGTACCAGGCCGAAAATTGTGTTTGGCAAAATCATGTTCTTGTGAGTTTTTGACCAGTCAGAGGGTACCTGTATCATAAACTGCTGCTGCAACACACAAATTAATTTTTTAAGACCATTTGTATTAGGCTAGACTTCGCCAAAACAGCATTAAAAGTTTTTTTTTTTTTCAGTTTTGCGTTTTGGAGAGGGGGACAGCATTTCGGCGCCCTTTCCCCTTTCGGCGCCTGGGGCGGCCGCCCCCTTCGCCCCCCTCTTGCTCCGGCACTGAACCCAAGGGCCATGCGCGTCTGCTTTCAAGGAAGCAGGTGAGCACGCATGCGCGTCTGGTTTTGGGACGACCGGACATAAAAATGACAGCAACCAAGCGAATAAGTCTGCGCAGATATGTCACAAAATAATGTGGATAGCTCTATTCATTCTTTTGCGCATGCGGGGCTACAGTAAACCAGCCCTAGGCCATTCTTGTGTCAATCACATGAGTGACGTATCTTAACGACATTGTGCCTCTGTCGATGTGACGCCTTATATACAGCTTCACAAATGCCATTCCGCATACACTCAGAAGCTAGCAGGAAAGGACAACAATATCTGCAACCACCCTTTTATCATCAGCCAGCTCTCAATATATTCCTACACTTAGCGAGAAAACGCCCGCAGTAGTACATCACAGTAAATTCTCCGGCTGTCAACAGTCGTGTCTACTAGCGCCGCCAATGAGAAACCGCTCTTATTTTGCGTCGTTTATTGTCACTTTCCCAAGCTCGTAATATTTGGTCTGACAGGTCGTTTAAGAAATTATATTGTCTCTCTGGAATCGTTTTAAGGATGAGAACATGCTCCACGCCTAAAGATGGCATCTCTTCCGCGTTGTTAAACAATACAGCAACGATAAACGAGTTGGAATGGTAACGAAAGAAGTGCCAAATTGTCAGCGACGCGAAAACGGACGAAGAGAGAAAGGTCGTTTAACGAACCGCATTCGTGCACACGAAGAGTTTCTCTTTTCGGCCGATAAATAAGTCAGTGTGGTAGGTGGGGGCGCTGTATGACTGACGAGGCGTATGCGAAGCAGCTCTTTGATTTCGCGGCCAACCACGGGAAACACGCAATCGACCAATTCGGTTTGGAAGGGTGGGGGGCGTCGCGCGGCCGCCGCATACTAGCCAAACGAACGAAGGCATATCGCACACAAGCTCAACGCCCAATATTATTTACTTTGAAGGATGCTGCTGCTTATGAAATTCGTGAAGAAATGTCAATCTTTATTTGCGCAGGAACCGCGCCACTCTATAGTTTTTGAATTTAAAGGCGCCGGTTCACTATTTCGATAGCGTTGCCCATATTCTAAACACAGCATCCACGTTCCAGATTCTCCGTCATCCAATAGGCTGATGTGGGTCACGTGATCTCGTTTTAGTTATGAAAATTCGCGGCGCTGCAGCGAAGTGTTGTTTCTTTTTTTTAATTTACCGCTATTTTCTTTATATTGATCGAAAATTCTACGATCCTGCTTCTACGAGTTAAAAACGCGAAAAGGCGCCTTTAAATGCCCGAGTTTACTCCAAAAAAGAGAAAAGATAATTTTTATACGAGTTTTTCGGCCACTTCCTTGGCTTTTTCGACGATTCAGCAATTTTCAAAATTTTCATTTACCTTGAAACGGATTGGGGAGCGAGGGATAGGGAAGGGGGGGGGGGGGCTCGGTTCCTCCATTGTATCAAATGTAATTTCCACGAAGACCTGCGCAAGGTGGTCAAAAGCAAAAAGTGAGGTCCTACCACGAATATACATAATTAGGCTTATAATTGTACAATAATTAATAAATGCATCCTTTTAAGATTTGGTGATCTTGGCCACCAGTCACTTGTAAACAGATCAATTCAAAAAGGGTTTTGTAGCGAGCGTTAACCACTTCCGGTCATTAGCCCGACGAAGCCCAAGTGGCCTAACGGATCAATATTACGTTGCATTTAACAAACGAAAACATCTATATCTAGACACACGCTAGTGTGTCGTGCTAAGTTAGGCAACAAACATCACATCACATCAATTTAATTGTCGAGGACGTAAACCATTGTATCACGACGCGATAGCATAAGTGAGCCAACAATCATATTCTACTAAGTACCTTAGGACTCAGACTAGCCTACTGTCCTACATGCAGGACGGTTTACATTTGAATTTTTAAAAAATAAGTCTATACTTGAACAATTAATGGTATCAACAAATGGGAAGCCTAAAACCACATGCTGATTAGTTTAGATAACAAAACTCGACGAACTTTTTTCAAACCGGGTAAAGCAATCGTTCGAAATTAGAGCATTGTTCACTTTGCCAGTAAAATGTAATTACATCGTCCTAAATATATATTAGAAAACAAAAACGAACTCATTGACGGTTAAGATAAGGTTTAACTTATCCGAAGGAAAAAACAGCAAAGGAACATAAACTTTCCTGTAAGGTATCAGATATAATGCAGTGTTGCTGTACTGTTTAGTCCACATGAAACCTTACTACTTAATCAAATGTTTTTTTTTTTATCATTTTTACTTTTGCACACGATAGATCAGCTAGTGATTGGTGCATTCTGCTTGGCTAAACGACATCTTGGAAGGTGTTAAAAACAAATCGTCTGGCGTTTGCTAATTAGCATTGTTGCATAATAACAATGTTTAAAACAATGTAACTCAATCAATCTGGTCGTTTAGAGTTCCCTAATCTCTGAACCACTTGACTAATTACAAAAGGCCTTATGGAAAGAGCACCTCAACAGGGCAGTACCTGTAAAATGACCTAAGAACCAGCTTTATGCGACAAATAGCTTGATCTGTAGAAAGCGTAGCAGAAATTGGTCGCGCGAAGGACAAGCCAGAATACGAATTTCATGGTTTCTGCTCAGCTCGATATCTCCGATTTGCTTCAGCGGATTTTAATGAATTTTGGTATGCTTATTGACCAAGTCCAACAAAGCTTACACACCAAATTTAATCGAAAGATATTCACAGATGGTGGAGACATTCAGCGCCAAAATTTCAGTATTAACATGAGAGGTTGAGG
The DNA here is from genome assembly GCA_023313725.1 of Lithobius niger. Lineage (NCBI taxonomy): Eukaryota > Metazoa > Arthropoda > Chilopoda > Lithobiomorpha > Lithobiidae > Lithobius > Lithobius niger. Next base: position 18,423 of record JAHWFP010141045.1, on the reverse strand, counting down.
TCAAGGGTTAAACTTACATGGGGTGCTCATCTAAACGTGTCTGATTATTGAGTGGCAATGGTTAGTTAATCAAGGTAATCGTTACATGCCTCAGGAGGAGGCTTGAACATTGTTGTCCTACACGTAGGCAAGTAGACTAACGGATGTCCATTTGTCACCTCTGTTATGATCTCTGGGTGAATTAGAGAACGCAGCAACTGAAACAGAAGTAACTAGACGTGGGAATGCCCTCATATGTGGAAAAAAGTTATAATGAATGATGGTTAGGACTATCATCAACAAAATAGTTGTGCGTACGGAATGACAGTAGCCTCATAACGCTTAAATCGTTTTCGGCATAGGTCTTTCATGGACTACGTTGCATTTGCCATATTCCTGTTTGACGACCGATTTTATGGCAATCATCCCAGCTCTTCTGCATATTTCCGTTTGCTCGAAATTATACTCTTCCCTTCTTCTGCTGGATTTCCCGTTTGCCATAATTTCCCGTTTGCTGCACTTTTGCATTTGACAACGTCGTCCTAAAACCCCATTTCAAGAAAGAAAGTTCGTAGCCGTCCAAAACAGCGCATGGATTGTTCACTCCTGGTGCCGAGTATCTGCGCCGTCTGTTGACAAAAGTAGTTACTGTCCGTCATTCTAATTAAAATGCGGATCTATGTTATTTGGACGTATTAAAACTTAACTTTAAAAAAAATTTCGATGTTAATTTGAATATTTTTCTTATTTAAAAAAAAACAAACTTTTTTCTAAGATGGTTTAAAAACAATAAAAATAGTGTAGCCATGAAACTACACATGAAACTTCTGCTTATACATTGGGCAACATTATGCACTGAACGAAAGTGGACAATTCTCAGAATTTTCAAGCATTTCTAAAACATAGAACCAACATTTTCGGATCTCAATAATGGATTTTTCATCCAGAAAAGTGGTAGGCTACCTATGTTGTGAAAGTTTAATTTTAGCATTTTTTTTTGGGGGGGGGAGGACAAAATTTTCCTTTACAGGCAAGCCCACGCAATACTCTCAATCTGCCCCCTCCCCAGCCCCACCCCCCCCCAAAAAAAAAGATTACTGCGATTAAACTTTGGTATGGAAACGGGTTTTTTTGCCCACATGAAGTAAGTACATGTGCTCATTAATTATCCATAATTTTTTTTGATGACAAACAGTGACGAGTTTTGTCAATAGATGGCGCAGAAACTCGGCACCAGGAGTGAATGATCCATACGTAGTTTTGAGTGTTAAGTACTTTCTTTCATTTGAAATGAGACTTGATATACGATTTATGGCAAACGGACATGTATGACAAACGGGATTATGGCTACTGGCCAAAATATTCAGGGCTTCCGGGATTATGGCAAACGGGATTATGGCAAACGGATTATAGCAAACGGGCGGAAGCCCTTTCATGCACCAGTGTGGCCGGATTTTCGCAACATAAAAATCAGTGTTCCAAAAACAAATGTAATAAAAAATGTAATTAATGAAAGCAGCGGGAAAGGGGGGTTTGTTGACTGGTTTGATCCAAATATTTGCTTATATCATATTGGGAAGAAAATATGATATCCGCCCCTCACTGTGTCCACATGAGCGAGCAAAATGGCTGGCAATATTCACCAATAAAGGTAAGACAATCTAATTGTTTGTCGTAGAGTGGATGTAGCTCATCCTCATCCTGAGGAAAGCAGAAAATCTATTTAACGAGGCCTAAGCAAACATTCAGTTAACGTGCATGCCGAGTTCATATTTTGATCACCAAGACCAACTTGTTCCTCTAGAGAGGCCAGAAGAGAAGGTATGGCACGAATGCCGTCAAATACCTATAGTGTCCGCGGCCTATCTTGAGTTCGCCCCAGAGCGAATACAGATAATCGATTGTATGTTTTCGATAGCAGAACACCTTGTTGATATCCTAGATGGTTACAAAAACAATGGCGGCCGTCGCTGAAAGCCGCTCCCTCCAGGAAGATGTAGCCGCTCATAAAATATCTGCAGGACTCAAGATACGCTGCGTGCACAATGCTACACAATGCCGTAAATGGTATGTAAGCCTCTGTGTAAGGTGTGTTTATCAATAATACACCAAGATGGGTTAAGGGACCATTCATAAAGTACGTCACGCTTCGAGGGGAGGTAGGGGGGTCAGCCCAGTGTGACAAAACGTGACATGAGGGAGGGGGTTGTCAAAAACGTGATGTCACACTTTTATATACCTTTATACACCGTTCGTAAAGCGTTCATTGACTCAGAGAAGGAACCATTTGATGTCGTTTGCATTGGCTGTTGGGGATTTGGTCTCAACGCGTCGCAGAGGCGTACTAAAGTATCGGCCGGATCTTGAAAGAGAAAAGCCTATGCGACTATAGGTTGTCCAGTATTGCCGATGAAGTCAGTGATGATTCGGCTGATTTGTACAGTTGCTGCTTTCTGCAGTTACAGCCCGAAAGAATGCCAACTGAGATGCTGCCTCCGGTTTCCTAATTAAAGTTTATGAGTGGCAGTACTACAAGTTAAAAATGTGACAAGATTTTATAGGTACTTGGAAAATTGTCATTCTCCGTTCTGAGATACCATTACCAGTTGAAAAGGAAGTTAATTCTGCTATTTCCCTTTCCTCTTCCTTTGTTTGTAGCTGGTCGTTTTTAACTCATGGCAGACATGGCTTATGGCTCATGGCAGAAAAATCATCTATTTTGAAGAGTTCTGTGCAGGCCCAATAAATTGCATTTCCAGAAAAAAAAATTTTCATCGGGGCGAAATCGGTGTGACGTACTTTTTACGGAGCGTATGAGTACGTGAGACAAAATGTGACATGGGAGAGGGAGGGGGTCAAAATTGGCCAAAAATAGCGTGACATACTTTATGAACGGTCCCTAACTAGTTGTATCAAGTCTAGGAATGGTTTTGTGTAGCACTGTTCATCAAAGACACTGGAGCCAAAAGCACATGCGAAAAAACACAGAATAAACACTAATATTTCGATACCAATGTATGTACACGTGGTATCTTCATCAGAGTAAAAATAATAATTAAACACCTTACATTATTTTCGTCTAACAGGCCGCTCCTAAACAGATACGAAGCAGATAGAAGTGGTTTCAAAGGTCGTGGGTTCGATTCCCCGCTCAGGCAGTCTGACATTTAAGCCCCAAAAGGCAACGTAAATAAGTTTGCATTCGTATTTATTTGACTCTTGAGCCGTCGGATTTCCATCCCGTTTAAGTCTATGTATAGGCACTGTGTATATCAGTCATGAATGTTATAAAAAAATCTATACGAAATTTAGGAAAGCTGATGTAGGTCCACGTGTACAGTGTTCGGTTTGATATCACTGCAAGCAGCGTTAAAGAATTGCACGGTCAAAGAACAGTCTCTGCCTACATGTAGACCTCCAAGTAGTACAGAGGTACACCAGATAGGTTAGCGCTAGTGCCACCAAAAAAAAAAAAAAAAAAAAAAAAAAACAATACGAAATGTAGGAAATTTGACATAAGCTTTCATGTAAGGTGTTTTCTTCAACGCTATACATTAGCAGGGTCAAAAAGTATTATTAGCCTACTGTAGGGAAGTCCTGCATACAGGCGTCTTAACTACGTATTGTGTACGCGGTTTATCTTGAGTCCTGCAGGTATTTTATGAGCGGCTACGTTTTCCTGGAGGGGGCAGCATTAATCGACGGCCGCCATTGTTTTTGTAACCATCTAGGATATCAACAAGGCGCTCTGCTACCGAAAACATACAATTGATTATCTGTGTAGTTCTGGGGCGAACTCAAGATAAGCCGCGGACCCTTTAGGTAGATAGACTGTCCTATATTTAAGACGGTAGATTCCTTGAAGACTGTCAACGAGAAATATTTTTTTTTACTTCTTTCCGTGTTCCAACTATTCCTTATAATCAGTTTGACTTGGAAAATATGAGTTGTACTACCAAAGCGACGATTTTCTTTAGACTGTTCAAGAAACAATTTACAATTACATTTTCGTAAGGAGATAACAATCAGTACTTACACTAAAGCAAAACCATAAAGCCAAAAGTGGTGATATCATACAAAAAAACCCATACGGTTACAGGGACCCAACAAGTTTTCGCCATAGAAAGTAGTGATATCAGAGCTAAATGGCTGCTACCAAGTTTTTCCGTCCCAACCCTAATCACTCAATCTTAACTGACACCTCGGTGATTGCCAGTTAAGCTTGAGTGAACACGGTTCGGCCACCAACTTGGTGGCAGTCATTTTGGCTGTGATATCAACACTTTCTATTGCGAAAACTTGATGGATTCCTTCACCCTTATGGGGGTTTTTGTGTGATCAGTTTTACAAAAAAAAAAGTTTCAAGCTTAACTAGGTTAATAAACTCCAAAAAAAAAGAGTCACATAAGAGTCATTCCAACATAATACCCTCCCCACTGTGCTTAAGTTTCTACGGGGAAAGCGGTTCCCTTTCAACTCTCAAACGATCATACGGTCCCGTAGAGTCTATATTCCACGCCTTTAAGTCGACTCACCATGCCTTCATTAAGGTCGGACGTAATTGTTATCACCAATCCTAACCGTAATACGTTCTCAAACTTTACTTGGCCGGCCGTTTTCTCTTTTCTTTGTTCTTTTGCACAAAGGCTCTGATCCAAGGAAGGGATCTAAATTCGCATTACGTTAATTAACCTTTAGAACTCTTGGCCTGCTGAACCGGTTCATTAGCAGCGAATCTCATCACGGGACCAGCCGTCGTCCCCCTCTAAGCGCGCGATAATACATAACCCTGAAACGAATTATTTCTCAGTCGTATACGGAGGCCTAATTATCAAATTAACTCGGGCCAGTGTTTCGTTACACGTTAGTTTCCCTCCTCACTGCAATTAATTACCATTTCCTATTTCGGTAATTAAAAGGTCCGCATTTGAATAAAAGGGGAGGGGGGGGGTCTACGGAATAGTAACTAATCTGTAAACGAACTGTTTGTAGCGAACTATCTAAACCAGCGAAGGCGTTACTGTGAATCCGAGAGGGTTCGTGTTTGACTAAATTATGTGGCAGAGAGAGAGAACGAAACTAGCCAAAACAGTTATTATTGTTGTACGTCTCGGATTCTAATTAAGCGAAGCGAAAGGACAGGACGAAGTCCAGTTGACGAAATTACAGTACTTCACTGTCGGTTCTGGCGTTGCGTCATGGTAACCATACGAAGAAATTGATTCTCCTGTGTTTAAATATACTGTCGAAGGTCTTTCGGATCAACAGATGAATTTTAGAGCATGCGAGCAAGGACTATATAGGAAAACAACTATTGTGCGCGCGGCTTATCTTGAGTCCTGTGTGGGTATTTTATGATCGGCTACGTCTTCCTGGTGGGGCCGGCTTTAATCGACGGCCGCCATTGTTTTTGCAACTATTTTGGATATCAACAAGGCACTCTGCTACCAAAAACATACAATCGATTATTTGTGGTCTTTCTGAGGCGACCTCAAGATACGCCGCGGACACTACAAGTCCCAACAAGCAACAGCCTAAAGCATAAATATTAGAGCATAAAACGCGCTATGGACGGCTAGAGTCGTCGTTTAGGTTTTTTTGTTTTGTTTTATGCGTGTGGGTACAAAAAATGTCGCCAGTCTCAAATGCACCTGTTTACGCTGGTGGCAATGGGGTGTGCTGGTTGAATTTGTGTTGCGTTGTTAAGAAAAGTCGATCTTAATATGTCACCTAGTGGAGCTGTCACATGGTGGAGTACGGGTTGTGTGTAGACCCCCCCCCACCTTTAAAAAGTGTTAAATTATCAAAAAAGTGTGGGTCATCAAGATTAATCGACGGTGACGTACGTGTGTGGGTTTTCAGCCTAACCATATAGACGCCTGTATAACTATACTACACCCTAGCGCGACGTCACCACCGTGCATTAAATTTATTTAATGCGTTAGTTTTCTGGTATAATATGGTTGTGTCAGGAGGATCTTGCATGAGAATGCAAAAAGAGTCGCAAGATGCTTGTGTTCACAAGAGGTAAGTGGTATGCCACGTCTTTAGTTTAGGCTGCACGATTGAGTCGTTTTGATAGTTAGTTATTTTTTACGTTAGTTTTGAGGGACGATGTTCTTTTGTTCAATTTTTGCTTCGTCGTGCCATTACTATAAGTCGCCGTGCGAGTCTCGTTCTTTGCAGGGAATTTGATACACGAGGTCTCTGGAAGTCTTTGTATAATAGTGCCGTTTTGTTGCTGATGGACGGGTATACGGGACCCGGTCAGAAGCTCACCTTCAAATAAGCTCCCCCCCCCCCCACCCCCAAAAAAAAAGCTCACTTGATACAAACTCGCGTGACCAAAAGCTCACTTGACATAAGCTCACCTAACTATGATTATTATACAAAAGCTCACCTGAATAAAATTCAAAATCGAATGTTGTATCCCCACAGACTCTAAAAATTGCTGCACCTTTCTTCTGCCCGAATTAAATTCTTCACAAAATTCATGAAGGCGAGCGTGCGTGGCAACTGTGCAGACTTTGGCAATATGCTTTCTTCGTGAAATCCCCACTCACTCTACATATCAACTGTGCCTCGAACAATGTCTGGCCTGGCCTTTTCTTATAACATATATGGAGCTCGATACCAGTGCCTCAGCTAGCTTTTTCCAAATCGGGGTGCAATTGGGCAAAATGTAGGGGCCCCAAAACTAAGCAATTCTGCGTTCATGTTTGTGGCCTATTTTATAATAGTTTTATGTAAAAATTAGGGCCCGCTGCGTTGAAGTTTGGACCCCCCCCCCCTTGCCTCCTGGGCGCGGGTGCCTTGCGCCCTTTGCATCCCCCTTAATTGCTAAAAATCTGCTAAACCCCCGAATATATCCGAAAATATTTCTCCTTCGAACTAGTGCATTTCATGCACCAAAGCACCAAAGTTTTGGTTAGGAAATTTCAGCTAAGTCAGAAAGAAATTGCGAACGTTATCGTATCCCAAACAAACAAACACATTCTTTTTTTAAATACGTTGGAGGTTTTTCGAATTCCCAGGTGAACAGGAGACAATTTTGCTAGGTATAGTTACAATCGGAAATTCTTAAGATCTTTTTGTTACATGCCACAATCGACCGTTTTACAGGGCCCTTCGTTTTAATTAGCATACGAATGATTGTAAAACTGCACAGAAATCCGTTTAAAGTGATTTACATCGCACATTTATATTTTGTATTTTGTTTTGAATTGTACATAGAATTTTATTTTGTATACACCCCCCTCCCCGCCAGACCTCATACTCTGCTATATGTGCCCCGCCCCCCTCCCCCATTGTAATAAGTTCTAGGCGGGCCCAGACCACCCCGATCCGCCCCTATACGCGAACAGCGATAAAGGAACCTGTGTAAAAAATAAAGTGATAAAAGAACGAGCTTGAGCCGTCAAACTAGAAGAAAGTAAATACGAAAACGTAATTGGAGGGGGAAGACTACATGAACGCGCATAAATGATGTGAGGAGAATGGCAAAACTGGACGAGCGTATGAAAGTGTGCGCGGCGTATCTTGAGTTCGCCGCAGAACGAACACAGATAATCGATTGTACGTTTTTGGCAGCAGAGTGCCTTGTTGATATCCAAGATGGTTAGAAAAACAATGGCGGGCGTCGATTAAAGCCACCCCATCCAGGAAGACCGCTCATAAAATGAGGATAAGACCAGTGTAATATTTATGTGGGGCCAGCAGTGGCTGGAGGTTTTCAGTGCATCCTCTGAAATATGGGATACCAATAAAGTCTTAGGTTTTTCGTTTCGTGGATTTTGTTGGAAAAAATCGCTTTATAACCAGTGTCGTTCAGGAGAGAGTGAGGAGCAATTTGGCTTTGTTAAAAGAAAAAAAAATTAGAATTTTTCGTGATTTTGGATTACGGCATTTACAACCCCATGGTAAAACACACTTACGAAACGTGATTTCCAAATTTTTATGATAAATAACGGAAACGAGTGTCCGAACTTGGGCCAGCCTTTTAGCGGGAGTCTATACCATGTGCAACGGCTGTTTGCTGTGACGTCACCATGAGTTAACCAATGACGAACGAGAACAACGGCTGTTTGGCCGTCTGATTGGACTAGCCCAGTCACGTGATGTGCACGTCACAGCAAACAGCCATGGCGTGTGGTATAGAGTGTACTTAGTTTTCATCGTTTTATGCCACAGTCGCTCCTTAGTCCTCCCCCCCCCCCCACAACTACCTCCCTCCGAACTTTCCCATTTTGATACACTGAAGACGATTTTCATCATATGTCAGTTGCACGCGTCGACAGCGCCGGCAGCAAATTCGATACTTCAAATCTGCTTTATTTATTTTTCCTTCCTTTGAAGATGAAAAAAAAAAACCAAAAAAAAACAAGAACTTTTATTAAATCGATATAATAATCGCTCATTTTAGCAACGAGCGAGATTTCCCAGGGCACAGCAAGGAAAGAAGCTAAAAGAAGCTCTCTGTCTTCCTTTGCCATCTTAATAACTACGAAAACCAGGCTCTGTTTATATATGCATCTATTTTCGTTCAACGAAAACGGGAAAATATTTGCTTTGCAGTTTACAAGCAAAACGGAAACGGGAAAAAAAAAGCGAACAAAAACACCGGAAATGGAGAGAACGAGTGAAATAAAATACGAAAATGGAACCTTTAGATATGCTGCGGTTATGAGTTTAACGTCATCGACGTCACTCTCGGACGATACAGGCCGGATGTTGGGTGAAAAACAGCACGAGTGACTATAGAGCAGCGTCAAGTGACGTCCTATTGGCTACAAGACACCATTTGGAGGTAATAGCTACAAGGTGCACTAGATTAAAACGTAACGGAAAACAACGGCACTTCTAGTCAAGACAGTGCTTTGAGAGCGGGTTTCTTAGGCTTAAAAGAATGTTGTTTTCTCCAACAACAAAAATCGCGCGTTATAGGCTTAAGAAATCCAGTCTAATAGCATTGGCTTCAGTAAGACGACCTTCTTTTCGCCCTCCAGTGCCCCTTGCAGCTAACCCAGTTACTGACTCCACCATAAAGTTATATACAATAATACTACGTTATGTCACTGCTCTATACAGGGTGGTCCACAAAAAACTGACGACTCAAGATTTTCAAGGCCCAAGTTTTTAGTTAGCACCCATCAGAACCAGGAGAGGACAGAAATCTTCCCGTTTTATTAGATTTTATTACAGTCCTCTTATGGTTTTGAGGGGTGCTAACTAGAAACGTTGGACTTAGAAAATTGTGGGTCGTCAGTTTTTTTGTGGCCCGCCCTGTACAGGGTGCCCCATAAAAAAGGAACACCGCACATATTTTCTAAGTCCAATTCGGTAAAAAAAAGGTAAAACAGGACGTAGACATCTGGATAGAAAGTGCGATTTTGAGTCGAATGAAGTGGTCCCTATTTTCACTTCTTTCCCTGCCCTATGTAAAAGTTAGGCCCTATAGATAGCACCTCCCAGAACCGGCTTGTGACAAAGACTATGTCAAATGAAAGGGGGAGTGCTGTCACTGTCCAAAATGACGTCCAATGTACCCAGCGCTCATCCACCACAGTTCCATCTGAAAGCCAAACACGGTCCAGTGGTGTTATGGGTCGGAGACAAGCTGTAAAACAGACATTTGCAGGCATGGTGTTGGGAGATGGGCCAGGAGCGAGGAGGGCGGTGGTGGCCTTTTGTGCACACTGGCTTCTGAGCGCAGTAGTCATTCCTCCGTGTTATTGTTTAGCCTTAATCATATGTGCATTAGACGTCATTTTGGACTTAACTAGCTCTTCCCGTTTCATTTGACATCGTCTTTGTCACAAGCCGGTTCTGGGAGGTGCTACCTAGGGCCTAACTTTTACATAAGGCAGGAAAAAAAGTGAAAATAGGGACCACTTTATTCGACTCAGAATCGCACGTTCTATCCAGATATCTGGGTCCTGTTTTACCTTTTGTTTTTACAGAATAATGACAGAAAATATTACGGTGTTCCTTTTTTATGGGCCATCCTGTAGATTGTACAGTATGGTGACCGAAAACGCCGCTGATTCGGTAATTTTTCCTGTTGCGACTTTCTACCAGTAGAGGCGTAACTTACAGCCCTAAAGAATGCCAACCGAGATAGGTGTTACCGCTCTTTTTTTTCCTTGAAGCTCGTTCTGGATACACGAACGCGTCATTATTTATGCCAAAGGTACATAAATAGCTAACAGTGACTAGTGATACGTAACTTTAAAATTTAATTAAAATTCGTTATAAAACTACAGTAAAAATGTGTGACGCAAATCTACGTAAAATTAAAATTATGATTTTGAAAACTATACCACCAGTTGCCAATAGATACAGCCGGCTATACTGGCTGGCTGTACGAACTGATGAAAACGCCGCCGTCGCTTAAAACGCTCCTGGCCACGTCGCTTCGTCGCGGCCATATTGTTAAAATCCTCATCGGTGAGGCTGCTGCTGTTTCCGTGAGTTGATTCGTACGCGAACGGTAAGATGATGATTGACTATATAAATAATGTGTAGGTAACTCGTGGGTAAGAAATATTCTTTTTTGATAAACAACTTATACTCGTTATATTACTACTGCGAATCAACTTTGTTTGTGATGTATTAGTGCGTTTGCACAGAATACACCTAATTCGAAACAAGACCTGTCATTCGCAGCATTCCTTAGGTACCGATTTTGGGTCCTATGTTCTTGTTTTTATTTGCTGCTGATCTTAAATCGGTAAATATAGTGAAGCAAAACTGCTGAATTTTACTAACGTTGTTTTAACGTTGTTAAAAATTGTATGGTGAAATTTATATAACAATATACAATATTTAATTACGGCATAATGTAATGAAATACAAATAATAAATATTATAATTTTGATTTCATATAAATATAAATGTAGTAAATAAATGCAGTTTATTATGGCTATACAAATTAAAGTAACGAGCTAGACTCCTGATTGCTTTAGATACTTTGTTCGCGCCTTGTATATTATTTTATTTACAAAGTTATCTTATGGCACCAAGAAAAGCGATAACAAGGTTTATCGTACGGTTCTCAACTTTCACAATACTATATACTACCACACTCCATGGCTGTTTGCTGTGACGTGCATGTCACGTTGCTGGGCTAGTCCAATCAGACGGTCAAACAGCCGTTGATCTCGTTCGTCATTGGCTAACTCACGGTGACGTCACGGCAAACAGCCATTGCGCATGGTTTAAAAGCGATCAGTAATATATCCACATCACCACACTTCACAGTGCGTGATATTCATATCACCACACAAAACTGTGGTGATATGGAATGTACCGCCACACTGAAGTGTGCTGTTATGGATGCCAAGCACGGTAAAGTGTGGTGATGTCACATGACGTGACTGTGAGGTCAGAACACGATAATACACATCAGTCCATTGAATTAAAAAAAAGCGTTTCGCCTACACAGTTTTTTTCTAAAGAAAAATCCCCCTCAAGACGCGAAACACTCCCTCCACCCCCTGCTCAAATGATATCGGCCGCAAACCTGAATGCGTCAATGCAAAATTACGCAAACAAGACGACATAATTGTTTGCATAAACAACAGCTGTGAAAACATACTTTCCATTTACCCCCAGCAATTTTGTTTTTTCATTTCGAGTGCTAGGGAAGGACCATGCGATAAAATAGTTATACCACCGAAGACGAACAGTATTGGATTTATGAGCCTATGGGCGATATCCCATACATGGGGGCCATCCGCTCGAACTACGTCTCAAATCCGATACAGTTCACCGGGGGTAGTTTAACTATTACTTACAATCACTAAAGATCATCCTTAATGCTTTAAAACGACCAGTTTTTTTTTAGTTAATATTTCTCCTTTCCTGCCCCCCGCCTATTCATTTTCTCTGACGGAATCAGGCAGTAAATGATGTCGTGGAAGGGCATTTCGGTCGACCTTCCATCAAGTGGACGATCTGCGCTCGTAGCCTCCTGGTCGCCCACTTAATACGGTTCAAGCCTGTCACGGGCGAGGTGACCAACCAAAAACTATTGTGCGTTTATACGGAGATATCGATCTGTCAACCGAGATGATTGATGGTGCGCGCACTGCAGGCATTGGGTGGGCCAGCCAACTTTGAAAGATCGACGCTCTTCATTTTCTCTTTACCACCACAGTCCGGGTATAAGGTCGGTCGCTGATCAATGCAAAGCTGAGGAACGGAGGTCAACAACGTGGTTTCGAGATTTCGGCTCTTCAGCACTAACCAGCTGGAGTGATTGATTACCTGTTTGTGGAATTCGTTAACTGACTGAATATTCGACGGAATTTGGATTTTGTGTGTCTTGTTTCTCCGAGTGGGTTTTACCTGGTTTTCTGAGCGTGTTCATCCGTTTTTCTGAGTGTGTTTGTCTATTTTTCTGAGAGTGTTTGTCTGTTTTTCTGAGTGTGTTCCTCTGTTTTTCTGTGTGGGTTTGTTTGTTTTTCTGAGTGTGTTTATCTGTTTTTCTGCGTGTGTTTGTCTATTTTTCTGAGTGTGTTCCTCTGTTTTTCTGAATGTGTTTGTCTGTTTTTCTGAGCGGGTTCCTCTGTTTTTCTGAGTGTGTTTGTTTGTTTTTCTGAGTGTGTTTAACTGTTTATCTGTTTTTCTGAGAGTGTTTATTTGTTTTTATGAGTGTGTTCCTCTGTTTTTCTGAGTGTGTTTGTTTGTTTTCTTAATGTGTTTATCTGTTTTTTTCTGAGTGTGTTTGTCTATTTTTCTGAGTGTGTTACTCTGTTTTTCTGAGTGTGTTTGTCTGTTTTTCTGAGTGTGTTCCTCTGTTTTTCTGAGTGTATTTGTCTATTTTTCTGAGTGTGTTTATCTGTTTTTCAAGAGTGTGTTCGTCTATTTTTCTGAGTGTTTTTTTCTGTTTAAAACATGATAACATTCGAAATTTTGTTCTGATTTGGTTGTATTTCGTGACAGGGAAGCTTTGGTGCAGCAAATTCACGAGTTCGACAATGGAATTCTGCCTCAAATTAAGGGTGGGGAGGGGGGAAGAAATCCGAGGTGGAGCACTGGACAGAAATCATAGCAGTGGAGGAGCAAAGCACAAATCATAGGTTTCTGCTCTGTGAATTTAGAAAATAAAGTAATTTATTACAGCATCTTTCGCTCGTACCAGTAATTGTGATCTTCAGAACTCAGTTTATTATAGTATGTCTAGTAATAAAAGGAATCACTTTTATCGAAGTGCACAAATCAGAGGTTTCTGTTATGTGAATCCAGAGAATGAAGTGTGTATTACAGATCTCTCGCTCGTCCAAGTAAGGGCTCGTTTACGCAACGACAGTTTTCTCGCACGCTAGCTTTTACTTGATCAATACTAAATATGATGGCTTCTTCTCGCCTTTACCGGAGTATGCGGCTTTTGAGTTGTCTATGCGTATTAGTAGCCATGGCAACGATGCAGACGCAAATCTTCTCCTCGTGCCTCGTGACACAGCGTACGATGCTTGCAACATTTGAGCGTCGATTTATGACAACAAGAAAATAATTTTTACTGCAGCACAAGACGATGGACTGTTTTTTGTATGTCGGCATTCGATGGTTTGTCTTCGAATCGATAGCCACGAAATGGACGCCATGTTGGATTTTGAATTCTCGCTGCGAGAAGTTAGTTATTCTACCGACGTTTGATCATTGCTAGAAGCTGTACTTTGAGGGAGAATAACAAATTTTGGAAATAGCGTGAAATGACTACAATCTTGTAGCAATGGTTAAAATAACTGTAGCGCGTTGTTCTTTATCCGTGTTGTTATTTACAATACATACAATTTGTTATCTATTACCGCATTCATTTAGTAGCAACGGGGAACTAATCATAAATAAATAACGGTTGACTAGCAAATAGCATTCGGCGAGCGAGAATGACTTCTTGCGTAAACGCGCCCTAATTGTGAGCTTCAGAACTCAAGTAATTACATGTCTAGTTAATAAATAAGGCACTTTCATTGAAGTGGCGCAAATCAATACAACATTAAAAAGTACAGGGTTTCAGAACCCAGGCTGGAACTGTTCCCAAGCAGTGGATAAGAACGTTTTCTGTTCCTTCGAATTAAGAATTCAAACATAGCCGATTTATCCAGCCTCGCCTGATTTGTATTGATCTAGTCGTGCCAATTTCAGCTGGTTTTATTTTTTATTTTTTATAATAATTATTATTATTATTGTTGTTGTTATGTTAGCGCAACTCCTCCTGCATTTTGAATTTCATATAGCTCCACTGACGCAGTCACATTTCGGTGATTGTTTACCCTTTTTTTTATGTCTGCCGAAGCTTGTTTGGCTTCTACCGCTTGAAAATGGTTCCGATCTGGGTTCCAAAACAGTGCTTTTTTTTTTTTTTTTTAGTGTTTTTAATGATTCGTGCATTAAGGTTTTTCTGCTGCCGAAGTGTGGCATACGGCCCAGACGATAAGGGCCCAAGAATCCGTTTGCCTCTTGGCTATTCAAACTCATGTCTCGGGCTCGTCTCGTAACATAACGTCTCGATAAGTCTTGTGTTGTTCTGTAAGTTACGAGGAGAAACAAGCGCTTCAATAGAACATACATTGAAACACAATCGGTTTGTCCTTAAATTGTGTATGACGATGAACGTGTGATAATTTTTTACTAATTCTGTTTCTTTTGATAAAATGGCCGAAACTTGCAGTAATGAGCCATGAAATATCAAGTTTTAGTGTGTACGCGGCCTATCTTGAGTCCTGCAGGTGTTTTATGAGCGGCTACGTCTTCCTGGAAGGGGCGGCTTTAATCGACTGCCGCCATTGTTTTTGTAACCATCTTGGATATCAACAAGGCACTCTGCTACCGAAAACATATAATCCATTGTCTGTGTCGTTCTGAAGCGAACTCAAGATCGGCCGCGTACACTATAGTGTTATTTTTTTTTTTTTACCATGTGTGTTTTTTTGGTTGATACGATGAAGGTTTAATTACCAGAAGTTTGTTTTTATTAAGGCTATTGAGGCTTATTTCAATAATTATGTTCTGCAATTTCTCGCAATGCTGAAATTGTACCAGCGAAGGTGAGGAAAAGAAATTAGACTAACTGTTATATAGACGCCCCCCCCCCCCCCGCAGGGTCGCGAACACAAAAAAGAACAAACTAAAAGTTAAAACCGTATAGGGAAAAAAAGGCGTGACAACTCATACATCTGTTTGTTGTATAGGTAGAATTTACCGTTAAATTCAAAGTGGCAAGCCGTTAATTTCAAAGAAGTGGCGAGCCGTTAAATTCAAAAGAAAAGAGATGAGCTTCAAAGAAGTGACAAGCGAGCTTTCATGTGCCGTGTTATGTAACTAGTTTTTTTCCCAGCTGCACATTAATTTCTGATCAATTATCCTGAAAAATGATTAGGAAAATGTCTGATTACTGATGTCTGATTAACGTTCATATTGCGTTGAGAGTATAGCCAAATTACAAGAGGTTTCTGGAAATTCCGATTCTCAAATATTAAACTATTGAAAACAGATAATAAAAAGTATTGATTTATCCTCTTTTTTTCAATAGATTTATCGGAAATCTATGCAAACAAAGCGTAGAGATTTCCGATAAATTTCCCCCGAGCAATGATCAGGCTAATGACTGATTGCTGCTGACGTTTGATTAAATTTTCAATATGTGAGAGTGGAAATCCCAGAAAAATTGGACTCTCAAATATAAAAATATTTATTAGGAAAAGGCCTCGACAGATTCATTTTTCACCTAAAGGCCACAAACATACACAAGGAGGGGGAAGCAACGTCGCCACCTCCACTTAGGTCACCACTGAGAAAAACTGAACAGCTAATTACCTCGGCTAGAGCCTGTTGCTGGTATCTGACCCGGTAGCGCAGTGGTCAGAACGCCCGGCCTAGTCAGTGGGAAGTCCTGGGTTCGAGTCCCAGTCGGGGCAGTTGTCTCTTCTTTCTTTCTCAGATTAGTGTATCTTGTATCCTCACAAACCCAGTCTTTAATACAGACTATTTGTTTTTCGAAGTGTGTTTGACTATTTTTCTAGTGGGTTCCTCTGTTTTTCTGAGTGTGTTAGTTTGTTTTTCGGCGTGTGTTTATCTGTTTTTCGGAGTGTGTTGGTCTATTTTTCTGAGTGTGTTTGTCTATTTTTCTGAGTGTATTTGTCTATTTTTCTGAGTGTGTTTGTTTATTTTTCTGAGTGTGTTCCTCTGTTTTTCCCCTGTGATAATTTACCCTGTGATTTATTCTTTATTAACAGTCACTAGTTAAACAAGTGCGCGTATCCATGGGATCGGAACTCAGTACGATCGGTTAGATCATGCACTTTGACTAAGTGTTAAAAAGCCAGCGATTATTACAATACGATGCGACGTTTCGGGATTGTTTATCCCGTTGTCAGGTAATTTTATAAAAATTTATAAAAATAAATGGTTCCCCATTTCAAAGAAAATTCAGCCAGAGCAGTCAAAATTAAAAGTTAAAAAGTGGAGCCCAGTCAGCGCAAAAGCTAAACTGTATTGGCGACTTCTCCTTTACGACGCTCCTGTACGTATTAATGCCCAAAAAAAGTTAAATCGACTGAACGGAAGAGTTGTATAAAGCGTGTAAAGTAAGTGTACGAAGATTACAAACGCATGACGAATTCGTTAAATTTATGCCTTCGTAAAGTAAAAGAAAAGACAGCAAACTGAACGATGCGCGTTATAAGATGGTGCGAAATAATAAAGAAAACAAAAACGAAATCGATTGATGTTTTAGGTAAGGTTTCACTGATCCGAAGTAAAAAAAAAAAAAAAACGGTAATGGAACTTGTTTGAAAAAAAAAAAAAGACCGTGGCTCGTTTGAAAAATATTATGACTTTTTCATCATTATCATAATATTCAGGAAATATGCTTCCTAGACACCTTGCCGTTGTGTCTGGAGACTTCAGACGGAGAAAAATTAGCGGGAAATCTGTTTAAGATTTCTAGCTATAGTTAACTACGGTAAGAGGGCCTCTACTAAACATATTTTCCGGATATCCGGAAAAGTCTTAAAGTGTTAGTCCGTGACAGTACATTCTGCTTGGAGGGATACAACAGCCAGACCAAAAAAAAAAACCACTTTGTAACAGGCTGGCCGGTGTACTAACTAGGCCGCCGTTGTTAAATAGCTTATTTTAAGGTATAGGCACATGTTAGCTTGCACCACCGGTCGTAATTTGGGAGTATCCCCGTCACTTGGCAAAAAACTGCTGTGACGTCACGCAGCGTCGTCGCCCAAGAAGGGTTTCAGGGTTGGTTACTGCGTCAACTGACGTCAGCTTTACGTGACTTCCGGGAAACGGTTCTGTTTCTAAATATTTCAGCTTCTCGGTAATCTTGTTTGAATTCAGGGAAAACACCGACTGCGTGAAACAACCACGAAGGTCGAGCACGTAAGGACTTGGGCACGCTCATTCGGGGGGTCTTAACGACCCTCTTCACGCGAATTTTAAATCAACTTTATTCAATATTCAACAACCAATAGATTTGATGGCATTTCTCTGACCATCCATAGACATTTCAACGGCAACTTTGGGTCGTAGGATTTTCGTTATCTGCAATGGTCGTTTGTATTTGCAGACGTCACACTGCAAATATGCACCACAGGAGAGAAAGCTCCAAAACGATAAAAAAAAAAAAAAATTAGTGATGTGTCGACTTGGTAAAAAGTCCTGCAAAGTTTTCGCAATTTGAAGTCGTGGTATCCAAAGGTAAGGTATAAACCCACTGCCTAATACTAAAACACGTTTAGGGAATGTCCTCTCCAAACGAAACATGTACACAATTCTCCAGTAATTCCACTTCAAAGACAGTTTCAAGGCTTTACTCACCAATTCTGTAGGTGAATAAAACCGTGTGAATGTCCTTCATATGGAATTATCGGGAGTTTCAATTAGAAAATATGTCCTCCAAACGAAATATGTACACATTTTCCCCCAATAATTCCACTTGCATGCCAGTCACAAGGCTTTAATCACCATACAGTGAAGGTGAATAAAGTCTTGTGAATGTTCCTCCATGTGGAATTATTGGGCGTTTATGGAATTATACCCTACAGACGAAATACGTACACATTTTCCAAATAATTCCACTTGACAGACAGTCACAAAGCTTTACTCACCTCTCTTAGAGCAGTTGAATAAAACATTGTGAATGTCCTTCATGTGGACTTATCAGAAGTTAGCGAATATGACCTCCAAACGAAATATTTATTAGTCAGTGGGTTTACCTTGCCTTTCGATACCGCAACTTCAAATGCTGAAAAAATTAAGGGATATTTTTAACGAGTGGACACATTACAAATCTTTAAATCGTTTTGCAGTTTTTGTCAACAGTGATTTCTCTCGTAATATACATATTTTTAGTGCGATATAAACTCGCCTTCTTGCAAAGATATATTCGTTGCAAATAAATACAGATGCAAACCTAGTTGCCTTTTG
>JAHWFP010141043.1:100224-110627 GCA_023313725.1 Lithobius niger | reverse complement strand
TACGACAATCATTCCTAGTAGTAGAAATTGAACCAGCCATGGATCCCCATGAAATACCACCAAAGCTTCCCCCAGCATCCCCTGCCCCTCCTTTGCACCTCATGAAGCATCGATGACCAATGAGGGGGGCAAAGGAGGGCGCTGGGGGCCCTTTGGGGGTATTTCATGGAGATTCCATGGCTTGTTCAACTTCTACTGCTAAGAATAATTTGTGTACCAATTTTCAAGCTTTTAGCATGATTTGCAAAAATTTGCGGGACAAACCTCAGTGAGGGGGCACAGGGGGTCACTGGAGCCCCTTTGGGGGTATTTCATGGGGGTTCCATGGCTGATTCGATTTATGCTGCTAGGAATGACTTGTACACCATATTTCAGGTTTTTAACTTGATCTGTAAGAATTTGTTGCCCAAGCCCCTGTGAGTGGGCACGGACCGGGGGGGGGGGGGGGCGGCTGAAGGTCCTTGGGAGTATTTCATTGAGGTCCATGTCTGGTTCGATTTTTAATGTTAAGAAAGACTTGTGTACCAAATTTCATGTTTTTAGCTCGATTTGCTGAAATTTGTTACTCCACTTAATGACTTCTACCCAGTGCTCTACAACAATAATTATTACTCTACCGACTAGAATACGGCAGTAATTTATAAATCGTGTTCAAAGGGCCCTGGTCGGTGTTTATACCTACATTTTAAGCTATAGAAATTGAAAATCTATTGGTTCGACCTCTATGTGAGAGCAAAAGTTCTAGCCCATTTGGCTTTCCGTGTCAAGAATATTGTAATTACATTAAAATAGCATACGAAAGGCCTTCGGCCTTGTCCATACCTACGTTTTAAGCTATAGAACTTGAAAATCGGTGCAGTGGTTCGATCGCCAGGTGACAGCAAAGAGTCGCAGCGACAACATTAACGATTTCTGCCCAGTGCTCCACAATAATAATTGCTCTGCCGACTAGAATACTGTAGTCACGTCAAAATCGTGTTCAAGACGCGCTAGTCGGTGTTAACACCTACATTTTAAGCTATATAAATTGAAAATCGGTTCATTGGTTTTATCTATAGGTGAGAGCAAAAGTTCTAGCCCATTTGGCTTTCCGTGTCAAGAATATTGTAGTTACATTAAAATATCCTGCGAAAGGGCCTAGTCCTTGTCCATACCTACGTTTTAAGCTATAAAACTTCAAAATCGGTTCAGTGGTTCGATCTCCAGGTGAGAGTAAAGAATCATAACAACTACATTAATGATTTCTGCCCAGTGCTCTACAGTATTATTTGATCTGCCGACGAGAATACTGTAGTTACATCAAAATCGTGTTGAAAAGGCCCTGGTCAGTTTTAATACTTACATTTTAAGCTATACAAATTGAAATTCGGTTCATTGGTTCGATCTCTAGGTGAGAGCAAACGTTCTTGCCCATTTGGCTTTCCGTGTCAAGAATATTGTAGTTTCATTAAAATAGCCTGCGAAAGGCTCTAGGCCTTGTCCATACCTACGTTTTAAGCTACATAACTTGAAAATCGGTTTAGTGGTTCGATCTCCAGGTGAGAGCAAAGAGTCCCAACAACAACAACAACAACAACAACGAGCAATGGCCATGCTGTGGCCACCGAACGGTTCAGTTGTTATCATTAAAATGTGTAATGCGGTGAAATAGTTATGACACGACCCCAAATACCGAATTTCGTTGGTCTATGTCAATTTTGGGCGAAACTATAGGAGTTCAAAGTTTGACGTTTAACATGGAAGTTCATGCTGAGGCTTACATAAGGACTGAGCCCTTTATAGGAGAAAAATCGAACTGAAGACAGACAATTGTTGATGATGAGTTATTTAGATAGCTCGTTACGACGCTACAATCCTTTTGCGTCGTAGCTTCGTGGTGTAGCGTCAGCAGGCGTGAAGCAAAAAAAAAGAAAGTCCTCGGTAGCGATGATAAGTTTCGGCGGGAATTAATTTATTAACTGGTCGTTCGTTAACAAATCGATTAAAATCCTTTATCTGCCATCTTAAATACTGGGATCGGACATTTGGACCTCTTACAACTTGGGAGATGATTTCTTTAAAAAATACGTGCAGTAACGGATCTGGAATGTACGATGAAACTGTCCAAGTCACTGCCAATTAAAAATAACCAATTAAAAATAAATAAATGGCCTGCCGTCTTGTGATCATAAACAATTATTAGTCAACTTCATCATTCAATTTAATGATTTTTTTAATCGCTCCAAATTTTATTATCAGCAATTAATGATCTTTATGGAATTCCAATAAGTTTATAGCTTCGGTCTTTGAAAAGCCCAGCCAGTAACAAAGAAATACGAAAACGCATGTAAAATCGTAAAGTATTATTATCGCTATAACTAGGCTTGATATGGTAAAACCACATTCGCTCATTCGCTCAAGCGATCGCAACCAGGTAAGTTGAAGCTTTAAAAAAATTTCGTTAAATCTTCAGTTGTCTGAAGCAAAATAATGCTTGTACAGTTGTACAGTTTTGACACTAGAAAAATTTTGCTTTAGTATTTTTCAGTACTGCTTTGCTGTGTTTTCCTGCATTTTCCAGTGACTTTGCAATTAGGCCTACCCAGCAACAGTGTCATCAACATTTCAAATTTACCCACAGTTTTAAAACATTCAAACTAGATGAATAAGGCCTAGCTTAAAAATAAAACGTCACAAACAATACGTTTTTTCCATTGCTGAATTTCATTTTTGTAAGGCAACTGCGAAGCACGTACGGTAATATTACATTAGGGTACCAGGACAATTTCCAGATTTACCAATTAAAATACAAATAAGAATAAAAAATGTTTAGTTCAGTCTCAGATTTTCATTATCGGATTTTTTTTTTTAAGTGTGTTAGCCTACATGTTTCTCTGGTATCAGTGGAAATCTGTAGGAAAGGCAAAACGGGATTCTGCTGGGATATATTCGGTGATAGTAGGGGGCCGAGATTTTGCCGACCATGCCATTACTGAAAGAGTCTGGTGCTCTCTCACTCTTCCCCGACTGGCAGGGTCCCTTCCAGTTACCGCACAGTCACCAACGAAACTCCGTTTAAAACAGAGTGCAAATCTTGATCTTCAACTCAATTTGCGACATGTAGGAAAGTTCCTTTTTTAAATGAAATAAGTGGTTGTTCATAAGAAAGATTCGATCTGACGAGGAAACTGGTAGTTTTAAACCAGCAAATGGGTTGTGATTATTCTACTCAATCAGCTCTCTCACCTATCGAAACTCCCTCCAAACGCGTATTAGGCCAAAACAAGGCTACTTACGCACCTTACTCATGTCAACCAAGTGCGTTAGTTTCCGGACGAAATCTAGGTAGAATGGCAAACTGTGTTTAGTAGGCAACCAACAATTGCACGCTGCGGCACTCTTGACAGCCATTGTCATAGGGTAAAGAAACGAATTTAGCACTGCAGTAAATAAAGTAATCAATTGTAATTTGCAGTTCAGAATGTTCACAAAGTTCACAAGTGTACAAATGTTCACTTGACTCCACTGTGATACTTCATTTATAATGCAAATGGTTTACTTCATTTATAACGCAAATTGATTTCTTCATTTATAATGCAAATGGATTTCTTCGCAAATGGATTTCTTCATTTATAACGCAAATTGATTTCTTCATTTATAATGCAAATGGATTTCTTCGCAAATGGATTTCTTCATTTATAATGCAAATGGATTTCTTCGCAAATGTATTTCGTCATTTATAACGCAAATGGAATTGTTACGTTCGTTTCCTGTTCCATTTAGGCTGCTTTTTTAGACTACTCTATTACATCACTGCTGCAGCAGCTTGAAAAAGATTGTTTTTATTAATAAAATATTATATTTGTTCAGGTAAAATAACTACAGTTGTGAAACCGGAAGTGTCAAATAGGAACTTAAGTGGCTATATCAAAACATATGATTGGGAGAAAAACGTATAGGAAATAGCACGCAACTTTTTTTTCGCCCTTTTCGTAACGTAATTGCTGAAAGATTTTTTTAAGCTTATAGGGATTCCTTCCCCTGTAAGACTGTCGTATTTTGTTTGACGGCGGAGCACTACGACCCTGACCTACATCGTCTGTATACGCACGAAATAATTTCAAAATGGCTGCACCAATTATTATGAAATTTGGTTTGTTTTCAGTGTACGACTTGTTTAATTTAGTTAAGTCGTTGGAATCAGGTAAGCGTCTAAAATTCACCACTAACAATCTTAAATAACTAATTGCAGTGACTGCTGGTCTCAAAGTAATATCGTTTTCTATATCCTTGACGACGGGAAGTAATGTGTTTGTAAGAATTGTCATGTTCACTTAATTTGAAACATTGCAAAAAAAAATATCAAAATGTACGGCTGCAATTTTTTGTAAAAAGTATACAACCGTACGAAAATAAAAATAAAAAAGCACCTTTTTAAATAAATATAAGTACAGCTGCTATTTTATGTCAAAGTAAACAATCGTACTAAAATGCTATTCACTCATAGCACAAATAAAAACAGTTGGGTATTTCGCATATTAAAAATCCACACACAAAACAAAAATGTATGCATGCACAATTACAAAAACTTAAAAACTCAAAAGCACAAAACAAAAACCGTAAAAACAAAACGCCTACAAAACTGAAAAATAAAAAAAAACTCATATAAAATGGAACACATAACCATTCACGCGAAATCTAATACTGGAACCGACAAACACAAATACCCACATTTCATACACAAATTGACTTAACTGACAGGCATTGACGTTTTTACACTGCCTTGATAAACGACTCTTTCTTTTACAGTTGCTTGAATCGCAGCGTTTCAGTTTGTCACCTTTTAGAAGCAAGGATGAAATTTTGCCTATTTCTTCTTGCGTGCGTTTTAACTCTGGAGTTGATCAACGCCGTAGCGTGGTCTATGGCTGATGGTACGTATCGACCAAATATTGTGAGATATATTTTGGCTGAGATCCCAAGACAAATTTTAATTTGTTTTTCGTGGTTCTGTTCGTCTGATCCTCTTTAAATTGTTCCTGAATAATTCTACGTTCAAACTATAGATCATAATTATTTGAAAATAATGCCATAACTCTACTAAAGAATGGCTAATTAGCTCTTCTAAATCTACGTCTTATTAAAGAGAAATGAAACAGCAGTGAGAAGATAAGTAAAGAAACACCTATCGTAGCAACCGGGGACTGCAGTGAAATTCACTTAAATGTTTTTGTTTAGACGACCGTAAAGTGGTCTTCTCTCCAGTCCTTGGTAGGTTCGATGGGTGGTTGTTATTAATCTACGCCTGATTTTCAGCCCAATAGCTGAAAAATTTTAAAATGTCTTTTTCATTCATTTTTTTTGCCTCAATAATGCATTCAGAATATAAAATAAAAATTTATTTAAATTCAATTTGTAAAGCAAATTTTAATAATTCAGTATTTAGTTTACCTCAAAAAATGTTTTTTTTTTTTAGAATTTGGGCATGAATTTTAGATTTTCTTCTGTATTATAATCTAATTGCATCATTTACCTTTACATGTTGAATCTACATATCCAGTGCACCCATTTTTTTAATGCATTTTGTTGAGCTTAAAGTCATCAACAGAATTTCAAACTTTTTGAGGGTTTTGGAACTTTTCAGTTTTCGCAGGTTGTGGCTGTTCTTGTCTTCACGACAACAAATTGCTTTCTAACTTGCGCAGTATTTTAAAGTGAGAGAGCAACAAATATGAAAACGTGCATTTTATACGATATAATGTGTTCCGGAGTCAGCTAAGAATATAAGGAAGGCAGCAATCAGCACTCCTCTTTGTTTCCAGTTAGCACTTATTTAGGAAATCATTGGTGGTTATAGCTGCAATGTATTGGGCTGGCATACATACACAACCAGCCTGAGCCAGCTTTCTGAATGAGAGACACGACTGGTAGTTTCAACAGATGGTTCAGAGGCAGCACCTTACAATAGGTGCTGTCTCCTTATATACTACTTCATTGTGAACAGATAGATGTATGCGTCTCCTTGTGGGTGTATATACCATTATTACGTTAGCTATAGGTGTCCCACAGGGATGTATACGAGTTAGTTACTATAGTTACTTCCTCCGAAGCGGGTGTACTAGTCGAACACCACAGCAGCCAGCCTCAAAATTGACAATTTCTTTTTTTTTTTTTTGGTTACTAACGAGTTCCTTGTGATTCTTGCTCCCACTTCAACCGGTGAACTTTTGTAAAACCTTACCATTAATATGATGTGATATATGAGTAAGCTATCGTTGTTTTCTCGGTAGCGGTGGGTGTCAAACCAATCCTAATTGTCGCCCCATCCCCTTCATCCTATTTGTGACTTAGGTATTTTCTTTTCCATGTTTGACTTTCATGGGCGTAAACGAGTCAAGAACTTTAGTTCGACACGTAAAACATCATGCAAACCTTTTAAAAATCGTTATTGGTGGATCAGTGCATTAAGTGATAGTTATAGTACCCTTGACTAACTGTATGGGATTTATCAGCCGATGGGCAATATCCCGTACATGGCCAATCCGCGAGAACTACGTCAAGATGAGGTCGAGGCCGAAGCCTAAACTACATTTATAGTTTGTGAAACAAGCCGACTCATAATTAAGGCAGTTTTTTTTTTGGCCTGTGTGACTGATGATTTTTGATTTAGTTCTAGTTCATGTGAGCAGTTACGTGTTGATTTTGTGTCTGTATATTTAATCTTTCCATTTTGTAGGCGTTTTGCGGTTATGGTGTCTGTTCTGTATGTTTTTGTTGGTTTTGGTTTTTGTTCTGTTATACATGTGGATATGGTGCAGTTAGCTGATATCAGCGATAGTAGTTCGTTGAAATTGTCTTTGGACATATACGGAACCGCATTACAAACTCATCTTTACCACATAATGCTATTAGTCTTTGCTTACCACCCGTGCCACTCGTGTTTACCGTTTGGCCTGATACAACTGGTGGACGTCGCGAACAATTCACAGACCATTCATGCTTGTAACGCCCTCAAGGATGGTACTTCCAACCCTTGGTATCGCGGAAGGTTAGGGAGAGTTGAAGAGCCAACTTGGTCAAATGTGATTTCGCTGTAGGCCCTTGAACTGGCTCTGACACAGAGTTAACTCTCAAGTGCGTTTTCTGAATACGGCTGTAGTCTGGAGAAGATTTCACACCAAGACCGCTGGGTTTTGCAACATGAATCTAGGAGGGAACCGGACCTCTGAACAGGTAGCATTTATGGGAAGAATATCCTTAGTTTCGTAATTACAATCAAGCCCCAAAAACCAAGGAAGCCAAGTCTTTGTGGTTCAGATTCAATGATGAAATTTCGGCTCGCCTGACTTAGATTGGACTGGGTGAAGACCTACTTGTGAATTAGAACATTAGCCATCGGTGAATGTTAGGGCAGAATTTGGCCATTCTTGCCTTAAAGTCAAGAAATTCGGTAGGACTAAGTTTTCGAGGATGGTGGCTATATACATTTCCTAAGTCATTCGTGGATCGTGGGTAAATTGGGTTCAAACTCAAATGGCCGTAACTGTTCTTTTGGTTAGGGAACATCTTGGTCGGAGGAATGGCGAGATGGTGGAAAAAGGGGAAACAAGCTGGAAGTAAAAGGGCGTCGAGCTGATACAATGGTTTACGTATCAGATTTGAAGCATAAAGCGTGACATTGTTGCATTAGACAAACGAAAATACGCAATTTTAAGTCATAACACCAAGCCTTCGGCTTAAAGGGCGAGTACATCCATTTTGGCATGCATGCTTTAGTTTTGGATCACTTACACAATAACTAAACACAAGAACTGCGGTAAGAATACGTTACGCACGTCCGATACAACGATTTAATTATTGCATCACGCCAAAACACGATAGGAGACCACCATCGTTTTGCTGGAACGCGCAGAAATTAATGCTGACGGATGTCACTTTTCGATTTCAACTCGCAGCCGATTGAGATATAGCTCTATTGGCTGTGAGAGCTCAAGCGTCCGATTACTACAACTGTCGGCCAGCTAAGGTCGTCAGACGCTCGAGCTCTCACAGCCAATAGAGTTATCTCAATCGGCTGCGAGTCGAAATCGAAGAGTGACTTCAGTCGGCATTAATTTCTGCGCGTTCCAACAAAACAATGGCGGTCTCGACGTCATGTTTTGGTGATGGAATAATTAAACTGTTGTATCGGACGTACGTAACGTATTCTTACCGCAATTCGTGTGTTTAGTTATTGTGTAAATGATCCAAAAGTAAAGCACGCATGTCAAAATGGATGTAATTGCCCTTTAACTGTTGCCCAGTCTCTTGTTGGGAGGCCATAAGTGACGTCATTGGGGTCTTCATGCGAAACCAGAGTCTGAAATGGGCTATTGTTACACGGGGACCTGGCGTCTCAACTATCGTGCATCATATGGATACAGACTCTATACACATAATTATATTTATCCATGTGATGCGCGCGTGCGTTCGAGGAACGATGGGATGTCAAGCCTCTGTGAATTCTTGGTTGTGGCACAACAGCTTTAATTAACCTCTTTATTTAGGTCTTAAAGGAACCTAACAGAAAAGAGTCCATGCAATATTTTTCATATTACGTAAATTCCTTGTAGTTGTGTGTGCTCGGACGAGCCAGTTCAGTTTTAAACCTGTCTTAGAAAAAAAAATAGATTTGGATAAGAGAAGGGTCAAACCAAAGTATTCGAACCTGAAAACCACCCATCATAACAGGGTGCCGAGATAAATGCCAGAATAGGTTGCCTTACCGCGGAAGGAGGCTGGTAGTCTTATGCATTATACCTTAAAAGGCCCTGAACAATAGCAGCGATTTTGGCAGTTTTCCCTTTCCAGTCACTGATCAAATCAACATCAATGCTGAGCTGGAACGAGATGCATTTCGATACTTTCACGAATAATAGTTGAATTTCAACTCTTTCGGATCATTGCTACCAAGACAAAGTACGCCCCCAAACATATGAAAAAAGTGTGTTCCAATTTACATACCTTCTTACGGGTGCTTGGAGACATCTAATAGATGAGAAAATACAGCCGAGTGGATCAATATATTAGGATCCCTACCATAAGAATTTAAAAAAACTGCATCAAATTTATCAATAAAATGGTTTTTTTTTAAAGGTTAGTTTTTTAATTCTTAGCTTTTTGACGAACTTGTAACACGGTTTTCGAAAAATAATACTTTAGAAGTTTCAGTTTCATTTTTTTTAATCCTTTACTATTGGACAGTGTTTTTTTTTTCTTAACTTATCGGTGTCATTGAGTGTTTTACTGGTCACATGACATTTATTGCTATAAACGTTTATTAACTTTTTTCAGTAACACTGAACACTGGAATTGTATAAATATTTTCTGACGTCGTAAGGACGATGCATATTAAAACAACCCTTCTGTGCTGTGTCTGTTACCATTTAGAAATAAAGGAACACTAGTAAATGACATTTTATCCATAGGAAAAATAACCAAGTCCAGTGACGAAAAGTTAACTTTGTGGCGGGTTGCCATGGGAATCGGGGTGACGCAAGCAACGCGCAAGTTCGAATTGTGGCCTGCTAATGACCAAAGGGATAATAATCGAATTGTAATACTATGTGAACAATGACTTTAAGTCGTCCTGATATTCGTCTGGAATCTGGAATGGGAGAAGTTGGTGCATCTCGCTCTTCTTCAATCGTTCAAGGATTGTTATTGACAAAATTCATCGCTGGAAAGAGATATTGTGTGTTCCTTCAGTGTCAAGCAAACATATGTGGTGACCAGGGAACAATACAAACACACATTAACTTTTAGTTTTTCAGGGATATTTATATTTATGACTTGTATTTCTATTTCAGATAACTGGTGCTCAAAAGACAGACATGTCGCGGGAACGTTTATTGGTTGTCGCAAACCAGAGCATGAAATCCGTTACAAATACAATGAAGACAATAATAAGTGCACATCCTTTCGAATAGGGACTTGCAATGGAAGACACGAATTTTATTTCAAAGATAAGAAAGAGTGTAAAAAATACTGTGTCCATGGTGAGTATGTATAAACTATAGATAATAGCTAATTAAAAACTAATGAGTGAACGATGGAGTTCTTAAAGCAATTTAACGAACTTCCTTACCTTTCTGTCCGATAAAGAATAATGAAAATTCGGTACGCTTACCGCACACTATCAAAAAAATTTCAAAAGGAAGGGGTTTTTGAATGGGGGAGGCTGGCTCCAAACAATGGACACAATGTTTAGCCATATATCTTCAAAAGAATTTGGATGCTCCACCATGTGACACTATATTCCAGTATGGTACCATCTGAGACACATGAATGTGTAAACCAGTACTGAAAACGGTCTGTTGGAATCCAAGAGTACCGAGGATAAATAGAAAGTCAAGTTTTAGAGCTAATTTCTTGGTGAATGTCAC